>PVHY01014138.1:0-21351 GCA_004024945.1 Uropsilus gracilis
AAGACATTCCATGTTTGTTCCTGTGGTTTCTTAGACCCTTTAGGGCACTTTGGAGAACTGTCCTAGTACCTAGTACAGATCTATAATTAATGATTCTTTCCTTCTTGCAAGCCCAGCAATTTTGCTCACATTTGACTTATCTAGTTGCACTAAGTGGATGGACTGCCCTTCCCTCTGCCCTGGTCTTCGTCCCCACCCTGGCCCATGGTGAATTCGTTATGCATCTAAATCAGCAAGTGCAGGGGTAGGGAAATAGACTTGGTCGCTGTGGCACCCACAGTAGCTGAATAACTGGCTTCAGGTCCCCGGGCAAGTGGTAGAGCGAGCACTTATTTCCAGATGGTCTGACTGAGCTCATCTGGTGCTTCCATTCTGTAGATCTTTGCTTTTTACTGTTTTCCAAGATCTCATCTATTCTACAACTATATGATGCTGAATAGAAGCAGAGACGTTAACCCGGTGTATTCTCCAAGGTACCTTCTCTTCTAGCTCCCACACCCATTATCAACTTTAGCCTATCCCCTTCCAGCAGCTTTGTACTTTCTTTTCAAGATAGCATTTAGATCTTAGCAAATCGAGGTCATGAATAACCTAAATAAATCTAATTACTTCATAGGTATGATTATTTGTGGATGACAGGATTTACTGTTAGCTCAAATGCCAATTTGCATAAGGTACATTCTCCCCCCAAAACATACAGTGGCTTCCTCACAACCTTCCCCCACCTTCTTCACCTGCTGCTCTGTGCCCAGGCTGACTATGCTAAGTGTTACCACACAGAACAGGCCAGAGAATTGGCCCCTGTCCCATGATTGGGAGACCAAATGAATGGGGTGTTGCCAAGAAATGCAAAGGAGGGAGGAGGAAAGAGGTGTGGCCTGTGGGTGTTACTGGGAAACTGTTCTTAATAATTCATTTCAGTTTCCTTAACTTAAGTCCACCCCCATACCACTCCCTAGATTCGCTTTCTTCGATAGGGGTTATCAAGCTGTTAGATCAGGGTTGATACAAACATGCATATCTAAATTTCAGCAAAACTTTTTTTTAAGTAAATTTCTGTACCAAACAGATAGCATTGGGTGGACAGGCTGTAATTCACTGGGGTGATATGGAACAACATAAAGAGACCCCCAGATTGCAATGGGATAAGCAAGAAGCATTAACCATCTAGAAGGCTCTGTCAACCCAACTTGACCCTACACACCCATTCAGGACCCAGATGCCTACCATTTTGTGTTGTGAGCCAACTCAACTTGCTGCTACATTCATATTCCAGCCAGCAGGAAAGAAAAGAAAATGTGGTGAATGAACAGATTCATTTCTTAAGGAAGAGAACTGGAATTATCACTAAGCATACCCATTCATATCCCATTAACAGTCTAATCGCATGATCCTCCTGATAGCTGCAAGGGAACATGGGAAATGCAGTTTCTCTGTGGGCACCATGTGTTTTTCCAAAACAGCAAGAAATAGAGACTCTTTACTAAATGAAAGGAGGGGAGAGATATTTACTGAGGACTTTAACAACCTCTGTCACCGTAAGATTTGGTTGATCATTTCTCCTTTTTAATTCCCACATTTCCACCCATTTCAGTGGGGTGGTAATATTTTCCCTCTGTATTTTAAGGAGCTATTTGTTTGGTGGGTAAAATAAAATCATATACCTAACAGCTTTGGAGTATTTTTTGTTTCATTAATTAATTAATTAATTTTACATCGTTATCTGCTCCAGGGTTTTCCCACCACCTTATTAAGACCTGCTCCATCATCTTAATCTTTTGAATCCTCCCCCCCATTTCTCCCCTCCCCCTCTCATGTTCAGACTGTTGAATCTTAGCTTTAAATTGTTGTCCAATTGTTTGTTTGTTTCCCCTCTCTCATATTAGTGAGACCATCCCATATTTCTCTTTTTCTTTCTGGCTTATTTCTGCTAGCAGGATTCCTTCTAGCTCACTTCGGAATATTTTTAAAGTTTTTTTTTAAGTGATTCACTAAAATGCAAAATCGTACAACCCTTCTAAAAACTAGTCTATCTGGTACTTATGAAGTTAAACAAATACCTACCATCTAGTTATCCCACTCCTAGGTATTTCCTCTTGGGAAATAAAAAGTTTCTGTTGCCATAAAAACCAGTATGCAAATGCTAATAACAGCTTATGCATGGAAACCATCCAAATGGATAAAGAAAGTAGGGTACATCCATAGAATGAATCACTGTGTACTCAACAATAAAAAGCAATGAATTAATAAATATGTGGAATAACCTGGATGAGGCTCAAGGCATTATGCTAAGTGAAAAAAGCCAGATTCAAAAGGCTTCCTGTTGTATAATTTGATTTATATGACAGTCTGGAAAAAGGAAAACATCAAGAGAGAAAGCAGATCACTCATTGCCAGGGGCTGAGGTGGGGGGAGCTGCCTACCACCACAAGAGCCTGAGGGAAATTGGAGGTGGAAGAGCCATTTCTTTATATATATTCATCCTTCTGATGCTTAAGCAACTGTGTCTTGGTCAGAACTCAGTGGTAAAGATTATGTAGTTGTTTCTATTAATAAATTTGACCCCCCATAAGTATCTTGCTTATTCAAGCTATTACTCATCTCTACCTCAAACACTGAGTGGATGGACAGTAACTCGCTAGGGTGATGTGGAGCAGGACAAGTAGGAATCATTAGCCATCTAGATGGCCCTGTCAACTCAACTTGACCCTGCACACCCATCCAAGGATCCAGGTGCCTTCCATTTTGTGGTATGAGTGCAGCTCAGCTTGCTGCTACATCCATACTCCAGCCAGCAGGAAAGAAAAGAGAATATGGTGAATGAGCAGTGTCAGTTCTTAAGGAAGTGAATTGGAGTTTGCACTAAACACTCCCACTCACATCCCATTGACCCGTCAAATACAAACTCAATATATTGTATTTGATGGAGAGAGGCTGGTTCATGACTTCACTCCTTGCACATTTCCAAGCTGGATGCACCTGCAGCCCTGGGGAGCAGGACAGTATCTTTCTCGGGATGACACTCCCAGTCTTTATCCATCAGGGCACAAGCAGTTCCCACTGGAGCTCATTCTCGGATTTCTGCTCTTTCCTCTTTAATGTCACCCCACTCTCTAGGAGTTTGGGCAACATCAGATGAGACCCAAAAAAAATCTGCTAGTTTGGAGCAGTGACAGCAGCAAACCAGTGGTGTTTTAAAACTCTGATCTGCCTTTCCCTCATGCCCCAGGCGGAAGGCTCTGAAGCCTGTGTCTCAACCCAGGCGCTCTCCTCCCCCGGGACTCAGTGTGACTCAAGCAGCGGACAGAGCCTCTCTGGCTGTGGGAAAACAACAGAGACTTCCAGATATCCACCCTCTTGCCCGACTCACCCATTGTACTCTCCCCCTTCCCTACAGCCAGGGCAGTTGTGACCCAGAGATGAACGTTCTAGGGCCAGAACAAACAGCCCAGAGAGTTGGTGCTGAGACCTGTGAATCGTGGGGGGTGCTGGCGGGAAGAGGGGGAAGAGCGTGCAGGGCTGGGTGATGAAAAGCTTTGTCTTTCAGCTGTGCCCAGAGTCTTCTCCAGACTCCAGCCATGCCTGTATCTCTTCATAGCACGGAAGTCATTGCTATTTGTGCCACAGGTTAGAGCAAAGTGATCTGAGTCTCATGACAGAGCCCACGATACTCCTATTATCCTGTGCATAGGTGAGAAAATAAAGACACAGACGGCTAAGCAACATCTGGCTCTGAAGCAAGCTGAACTGAGATCCAGCCAATGTCTGGTACAGAAGGACTTGAGCTCATCTTCTGCACCCAGTCCCCCCCCTCTCTCACTCACTCACTCACTCACTTACTCTCACTCTCTCTTCTTCCTCTTTCCCTCCCTCCCTTCCCATCCACATGCTCTTCCTTCCCTCACTCTCCCCCCAGCAGACACCGTTCCTGCCACCCCACTGCACCCGCATGGCATAGACTGGGCTGCTGTTTTTGCTTTGGAATCAGTGCAGGGTATCCGATGCCATCCAATGCTCCCCACCAGCAGCTGTTCTTACCAAATGAACCTGTCATCTGTGAGTCTTTTAAACCAACACGTTCTCATTTAGTTAAATCCATTCTGTTTCTTGGAGAACATCAGTTCTTTGACCATCACCCCATCCTCTACAACATGAAATGTCCTTTTTTTTTTTAATTTCTCTTAACTGACCTCTTCCTAGCTGCAGTCATTGTTCCCTGCGTCTACTCTGTCAGGTTCCGGGGATGAATCACGCCAGCCAGACTTGGTCATGGTCATCCACACGCTTGACTCCAACAGTGTCCGGTTCATTGTGACTCCACCTTGAACCTCCTCCAAAGAGGGCGGCTGCCAGGAAGACCTCCTTGCAATATGGCCCCAGGGGCAAGGACTCGGGTGTGTGGTTTACGAAACAGAATAAAACGTTTCCTTTAATTAAGGATTTTTCTTTTCTCAAAGGAGAAAAAGCTGCCACAACCGCTTTCCTCTTCACCTTCTCCCCCGCGTAGCACTGCAGGTCTTTTGTGTCCAGTTTTCCACCCCACCTCGCCCTCCAGAGCTGGTCCCTTTTCCCTCCAGCAGGCTGGGCAAGCCCCCCCCCCCCCCAGGGCTCATCTATATTGGCACTTCCCTGATGCCTCATTACCTGCCCGAGAAGAGCCAGGAGGACACGTTCACCCCAGCTGGAGTCCAGCTGGAGAGAGCTGGCATATTAAGACATTTTCTTTCCTTTGGAGTCCTTGCTGATTCTTCCTGGTGGTGATTAGCCGGTTATTTTTAGCTCCTTCGAAGCTCCCTGGTTCGTGTTCAAGGCTGCTTTGCCAGCACCGAGGCGCATTGCACACACTAATGCTCTGATTCCGCTCCATGCCCAAGAAGTGAATAGCATGTTTTTGCAGGGCATTCCCATCCCCCACCTCCCCAAGCGCTCCGGCTCCTGTTACTCCCCAAAGAGATGGCTTCCGGCCAAGGACTTGCAGCTCTGGGGCCAGGGGCCATGTCCTACAGGCGGGACCTGGAAAATAAGCAACTTGAGAGTCACAGGAGAAAATGGGATGAGTGCTCCACCAGGAGCCAGGGACCAAGGTTCTAGTGTGACCTTGGCCACCAGCTGTGCATCCCTGGGCAACTTGCTTGACCTCTCTGAACCAATCGGAAAAACTGCGGCTGAATCAGTCAACCCCTCAGTCCTTGCCAGGTAGCGCTGAGTGACTGAGACCAGTAACTGAGCGTGAAGACACCCTGGCCTAGGTGAGGAGACCTTGAAAGTAAGACGCCTTTTTCTTGCTTTGATTCGATTCCCTGTTTTCCAAAGTCCATCTTTAAATGAAGTGCTTGTTCTCACTCAACAGCCCTGCCTTAGCCGCCTTCCTCTGCATGTTCATCCCTGATGGAAAGTGGCTCTTCTAGAACTCGGGGGGGGGGGGGCATGGTCAGGAGCAAGTCTGGGGAGATCTGAGCTGCTTAGTCCAGGTGTGAGCAGTGTGAGGCTCCTCAGTACAGGTCCGGGCTTTAGGGACCAATCCAGGTGCCTCCCAGGTAAACAACCCAAGGCTGCTGGGTTCTAAGTTCTGGATCTTGCTCTACTTTCTCAAGCAGGAGAGGACTCCAAGCCAGGTCAAAGGGACATGGGCATCGTCCTCTTCCCAGCAATTCCCTCTGCTGGACGCCCCGCACCTGGGACACATGTCCACCTCCCTCATTTGAATGCAGGTAATAGACAGTAGCTACCTGACCAGTCATCAGGACGGTCAAGCAGGATGAATCCTGATCTATAACCTGGCACAGTGCCTTGCACACAGTAGGTCCATTCTGCTTTTTTGTTAATCCTGTTAATAAAAAATTGGAAGTTCATGAAGAATCGCCCACTTTGGCAGAACATTGAGCCAAGCTGTGTGCCGTCTTCAGTGTGCCGGTGCTTGACAAAGAAAATGGCTGCACCCCTTTGTTTTGGCTTCCAGACTGAAAATGTCTGGCGCTGAGTCTCTGGCACAGGCTTACGATGGGTGAGCGTCACTTGTAGCCAAGCGCTGAGACATGAGCCTGCGCTCGCAACCAACCACATGCACACACCCAGCCTCCGAAGGGGGAGACCAGCTTTCATTTTAATCTGCGCGTTTGGACTTCCCACAAGCCCCACACAAAGTCGATTTTAATCCATTTTTGATCTGTGAATCAGAACTTGAACCAACCTCTTCTGCCTGCCGTGGTGCTTTTGTAACCAACCAGGCATCTACCCTCATTTCTCTCACAGACACTACAAGTTCTGTTAAGTCCCCAGCACAGCCAGACCTTTGCCGATGACAAGCTCACAGATCCTGCACACAATTTAATCGGAGTCAGTCAGTTCTGGAGCTACCAGAGCTGCTTTTCCCAGCGCTGAGCCCTCTGGGAGCTTCCCTGGAGGCCAAACTCCTGCCTTTCCTGCACTCCACCTGCTCCAAGTTGCTGTTGGTTGCTGGGCTTGCAAGCACCACCTCCTGGCCCCTCTCTCAGTCTTCCTCAGGATACAGCTCTCCATGGCTGACCTTTGACCCCTCTGTGACCAGGCCACGCAATAGGACAGTCACCACTTTGATTGAAGTGACATCACATTGGACCATTATAAGGATTCCAGTGGCTGCAGTCCAGGTCAGCGTGTCCGTACTATGCAAATCAACCTCCCCATGGATGTTCTGACTCCCCTCCTTGTCCGCTATGACTGACCCCCTCCCTTACCTGGTTACTCCCGCTACCCCTGAGGTAACTGCTCGTGGGTGCTGGCATCTAAAAGTTTAGTCTTGCTTGGTTTGTTTGTTTGTTTGTTTTGGAGACTAGGTCTCACTATTTTTGTCCGTGGAACCACAGGCTCATGTTGCCCAGGGTACCACGGACTCAAGCAATCCCCAGCCTCAGCTTCCCAGGTAGCTGGGATTACAGGTGTGCACCACCACACCCAGCTATTTTTGGGGACTAGGTCTCGCTATATGCCCCAGGCGGGACTCAAACCGTGATCCCTAGCCCCAGCCGCTTCATAGGCTGAAGCTTACAGGCACACACCACCATGCCCAGCTTTAGTCTTGTTTGGTTTAGCTCATTTCCTGACTTGGTTTCTTTATGCTCCAGAAGTAAAATCATGTCACGTGTGTCTCTCGGCCCCTCCAAGAGTCACCCACCAGGCACCTGAGGGCGAGGGGCAGGCCCTGGCAGGAAGGTGTGTTTTCCTTTAAGAGGTTCCTGCTGGGTCAGGCTCTGATGGATCCCTCTGGGTATAGTTAAGATAAGTCTGGGACAAAGATTTTCCTGTGGAGCAGGCCAGCTGCCTGCAAGCCAGGGTCAGGCAGGACCGGTCCTCACTGGCTAGGATCCTGGCTGGGATCCTGGCTTGCCTCACCCTGTCTGCCTGGGCTTTGTCCCCTGCACTCACACAGCAGCTGGCTGCTGGCCCCACCCGAAACACAGCTGCTTGCAGGAAGGTCAGGTAAAGCCCAGCCCAGTGCATTGACTTTAATGGCTTTTTCTGCAGGCGGGTCTGACTGGCAGGACCCCAGCTGCCCGACCCTTGCTTCTCCCTCACTGGGCTTTGCCAGAGAAGAGACTCTCATTAACCCTCCTGTGCACAGGACGCTCCGATTTATTGCAACTGTAAACAGCAGCCAATGCCACCCCAGGCGCACCTGGCGCTTGGTTCAATACTAATGCACTTTGCTTTGTCTCCCAGCCATCCAGGCCAGCAGGCTCCTTACCAGCTGGAGGGGCGGGCTGAGCAGGAGCTGGGGTCACCTTGAATCTGGAGAGTGGAGAGGAGATGGGCTTACCTGGGCTGCGGGGAGCACGGTGTGGGCGTTGACATGCACGCTTCATCCACACTGTAGTCTTCTAGCCTGTGTGCCTCCGAGCTGGCAGCTTAGCTGTTCTGAGTCTGTTTTCCTCACTCGTGACCCTGGAAGCATTAACATTTCAAGCAAGTGGCCGGGCATGTTGGCTCGTGCCTGTAAGCTTCAGCCTATGAAGCGGCCGGGGCTAGGGATTGCAGTTCGAGTCCCGCCTGGGGCCCGTAGCGAGACCTAGTTCCAAAAATATAGCTGGGTGTGGTGGCGCATGCCTGTAATCCCAGCTACCTGGGAAGCTGAGGCTGGGGATTGCTTGAGTCTGTGGTACCCCGGGCAACGAGAGCCTGTGGTTCCATGGGCAAAAATAGCGAGACTAGTCTCAAAAAAAAAGCAAGAGAAGAGCTGCAGGTCCTGGACCACTCTCTCTGCCGGCTTCCTTAGCTAGGGCTGCTTGGAAAATCTGCCTCCAAAGTCTATCCTTGGTCAGAGAAACCCTTAAGTCCAGGGGGCAAGGGAATTACAACCTGTCTTGCACCGAAGAAAGGGGCTATGACCCCTCCCCCCAAAACAGCAGAAGAGAATAACAAGTGTTGGTGAAGGCATGGAGAAATTGGAGGCTTTGGAGCAAAAATGTAAAATGGGGCAATCACCACAAAAAACTTGGGGTGCTTTCTCAACAAATTAAACATCGAATTACCCTGAGCCAGCAGTTCCATTGATGGGGCAGAGCCCAGAGAAGAGAAGTCGGGGTCTCAGAGAGCAACATGCATGCCCGTGGGCCTGGCTGCCTTTGTGTATTAGCCTCCAGAGCCCAGGGTAAACCACGTGCTGTCGTTCAGGCATTGAAAGGGAGGACATTCTGACACAGGCCACAACAGGAATGAAACTTGAGGCCATCGAGCAAGATGAATGGGCTAGTCACAAAAAGACATGGCTAGGGTTCTCCTGCTGCGAGCTGCCTGAAGGAGTTAAATTCCTAGAGACTCAGAGGAGAATGGAGATTGTCTTGGGCGGAGGCATGGAGAGGTTGGTTAGTGGGGATGGAGTTTCAGCTTGGCAAGATAAAAGAAGTTCTGGCCTGGGTTGCCCAATAAGGCGACTGAACTATTCCTTTAAAATGGTGCAGAGAAAGTCCTGGCATCATGGCGCACACCTGTAATTCGAGTGCTGGGAGGTCGAGGCCACGGATCACTTGCGTCCGCAAGTTCAAGACTACCCTGAGCAACATAATGAGACTTAGTCTCTAAAGAATAGCCAGGCGTGGTGGTGCGCACCTGTAATCCCAGCTACCTGGGAGGCTGAGGCTAGGGATCACCTGAGTGCATGGCTTTGGTACTACCCGGGCAACATAGCGAGACCTAGTCTCTTAAAAAAAAATGGTGCAGAGGCTAAATTGAATACTATGCATATTTTATCAGTGAGAGTGAAAACAAAATGGCAGTGAACTCTCACAGGGTCTTCCATCCGCAGTCTCCATCCAGGGCTGGCATGGGAGAAACGCCCTCATAGGTATAAACCAGGACTGGTGGGCAGCTTCCCTGGCTAGGATTTGGGCTCGCCTCCCAGAGTCTGCAAACGAAATGGGTGCATGTGTGTATGTGTGTGTGTGCGTGTATGCGTGTGTGTGTGAAACTGTAGGTCATTCTGGTTATCTTCTTTCTGCAGATACAGATAACGATGATGATGATGATGATGATGATGATGATGATGATGATGATGACCAGCAGCATTCACCTGGGCTTTGCATATGTCATCACCTTGAATTTTTACTGCAGTCCAATTAAGTACTTATTATCATCTTCAATGTGCAAAGGATGGAGCTGAGATTCAAGAAATAGAGAAAGAATAGGAGAGGTGTGATCTGCCGCTGGTGCTGGGGCAGCTCTGGGGATCCTGGTGATGTGTGCTGGCCAGGGGACACCAGGTCTCCCTGGAGCTTCTCTGTGGTGTTTGGGGACCCCCGGGGCTCTCTGAGGTGACAGACATGGTGAGAGAGCACGGCGTGGAGCCTTGGGGTGTGGAAAGGAGGCCTCGCAGAGATGCAGACATGAAGCAAAAGGCGAAGAGAGAAGTTAAGAAGGCCTAGTCCATCAGTAAGGGTCACTGGAGAATCTCTCTGTAGGGACTGCCATCTGCTGTGCAGCCGTCCTGCTCTTTGTGCCAGCTGTGGAGTGGGCACCCCCATCGGAGCAGATGGACAGTGAGAGTCCTGGAGCTCTCAGTGGGATTTACAGTCTTTCATGCTCTCAGAGAACCAAGGACACAGGTCAGCTAGGAGGGAGGCTGGGCCCATTGTGTGACCAGCGAGCATGCCTGGCTGGGGAGCTGGGAGGCAGGTGAGCCCTGTCCCCTAAGAATCTTCACACTCTTTCCTGGGCCACTTTTTCTTGCCAGCATTTTCTTGTGCTCTCTCTCATGCTCTTCTCCCCCGGGGTGACGCCGCACTTTTATCCGCTCCTCCCAGGCCCAGGGGAGCCCACTCATGCATGCGCACACCCACTGGGCCAGGCATGCAGAATCAAGGAGCGCACAACACTGCAGGTGCTGGTCATAGCAGCTAATGGCAGCAGAAGCTTGACCCATTCACTCACCCTACACTGTCATAAGTCCATCTGAACCTGCATAATAATAGCTTGTATTGATTAAGCCCTGACTGGGTGCTGGGAATAGCACCAAGAGCTTTACATGCCATAGTGCACTTAATCCTCAAAACAACGCTACACGTAGGTCTTATTCACTGCATTCATAGAGCAGGAAGCCTAGGCTTGGAGAAGGGGTGATGTCATTCATTATGGTGCCACCTACAGGGAGGGCAGCAGAACCAGGGTTCAAGTCCACATAGCCCCACTCCAGAGCCCACATCTCAGCCCCAGCTCTAGGGGCAGTGATAATGAAGAACCTAGACCACCAGGATGACTGGAGTTTAGTCCTAGGCATGAGTAGCTGTCTCATGAGTCAGAAATTATTTTGAGGCCGGGCACGGTGGCTGGTGCCTGTAAGCTTCAGCCTATGAAGCGGCTGGGGCTTAGGGATCGTGGTTCGAGTCCCATCTGGGGCCCATAGCGAGACCTAGTTCCAAAAAAATAGCTGGGCGTGGTGGTGCATGCCTGTAATCCCAGCTACCTGGGAAGCTGAGGCTGGGGATTGCTTGAGTCTGTGGTACCCCGGGCAATGAGAGCCTGCGGTTCCACGGGCAAAAATAGCGAGACCTAGCCTCAAAAAATAATAATTATTATTATTATTATTTTGAGAATGGTTGTGTCCCAGGTCCTCCGGAAAAGCCTGCAGATGGAGGTGAGGGACTGTGACGGGGCAGGGGAGGCTGGGAAGGGGTGGCAATGATGAAAGTCACTTTCAACAATGCATCATGACCTTGTGTCTACAGCCCTGCACTCACCATGCAGCTGGTACAGCCCTCAGCAGAGCCCCAGAGCGGACGGGAGCTGAGTGAGTCAAGACCCCTGGCTTCTGAGGGAGAGAAGCCCAACACAAACAGGATATTTGCAGGCTCACCAAGCAAGCATCATATGAAGGCCCCCCGAAAATTTAGTCAAAGGTCATTTATGAGAATCACTTGCAGGAGTGAGGTTAGAGGTGATAGCGGGTCAAATAGGCAGAAGCCTGTCACCAAGAAGCCAAAGGAAAAAAGTGGCACTTTTAAAATGTGGCTTCTGCCACCCAGATTCTTACCACCTGTGTGCGGCAGTTGCTAAAGTCACAATGCAATTCAAACAAGAGGGTTTTATTAACAGGAAAATTCACCAGGAAACCAGAAAGTCAAACAAAAAGTCCTTAACGTCACAAGTGACCAGTTATCTGACCTCACTCACCATTTTCAGTCTCAAAGTTTCCAAAGACACATGTCCAAGATGGTGCCCCTTTGCTCCTCCAAACCTGAGGCAGGCACCCTGCAAAGTCTAGTCTTTCTCCAGAGTCTTCTCTTTGCTTCTCTCTCCAGCATTCCGAGCTGCTCCACTTCTCCAAGGCTCTTCAAACTTTTCCAACAAATGCTCGTGCAAAATCAGTTTTTCCAAATCCCTGACTCTCCCAGGTACCAACTTTCCAGTAAGCTTCCTTGCCACCGTGCTGCAGTTCCACACACTTTTTTTTTCAGGCCCACCGTTGGCAGTATCTGGCCACATCCACCTGCCCTCAGCATCCCCTGATCACCTCCGGCCTGATGTTCTGGCGTCCGACTCCACACCAGCTACTTCTCCCACCGTGGCTCCTCACCACCACCAGCTCACTCTTCCAGGGGGTTCCCCTGGCCAGATCACTTGGGGTTCCTCTTTACCAACTCGCCATTCTCCTGTCTCTCTCCCACCTCTCTCTGGGCTCATCTTTTTATCAGCCCTTTTCACGCTTCTTGTTTCTTCTCATGGATCTTTCTCTCAGACCTGCTCACCAGAACAGTATGACACCAATATGATTTTTCACCTACATCACTACCAGAGGCCCTGACTGTCCTTTCAGCCAAGTCACCCGTGTCAGAAGCATATCAAAACCATAAACTTCTGGAGGGGGCAATAGAGTCCCTAAATCAGACCCCCCCCCCGGGATGCACACACTTCCCAGATGACTTGCAACGCAGCCCTTGAGAGCCAGCACTCAGCAAGAGAAGGCTGGGCTGTGCGCGGTCCTTACAGTCTGATCGAGCACATCGTATAACGTGTGCCTCTGCCGCCATGGCCAGGAAGCATGAGCCGTCCCCGAATCTCACAGTGCGGTGGAGAAGTGAGCTTGATCAGGCTTTTTCCTTCATCAGTCTGTAGGCCAGCACCTACGTTGTGGCATCTTCCCCATGATTGTGTGGCCCGGTGGGTGTGCCAATGTGTGAGTGTGCATAGCTGGGCCAGGGAGAGAGTGGGTAAAGGGGTGAAGAGGGTTTGAGTGAGCATGCACAGAAGCAAGAGAGAGAGACAGTGCCCAGAGAGAGAGTGTGAAAATTCCTGGGGGTCTGGGGGTTCATCTACCTCCCCAGTTCCCCCGCCCCCATGCCCTGGGCCTGTTCTGCCCTGTCCTGCCTGGTGTGTCTGTGTAACTGCTAGAACCAATAAAGAACCTAGGCACATGGGTGACCCTGGTGCCTGCAACTGGTGACAAGGATGGCTGGGTCCCCAACACACAGCCATCCAACTGCGCAACTACTTTTCCCCCATGAGATGAGGGACCGTGAGAGCAGGAGCTGCTGCTGGCTACGATGCCCTCAACCGTCTCTCCAGTGCTGGTCAGTGTCCACTATATAATGAGAAAGTGACACTGAGTGAATGGTTGAATGCCATGCCTTAAGGTCCACAGGGCACTCTTACATGCTTTTCTCATTAAATACACAAGCCCTCCACCCCTCCCCACCCCCACCCGCCTGATGTCTTGACTGCCTAGCTCAGTAAGTCATTCTTCCTTTTTTCTTCTATTGTTTTTATTTGTTGATTGCACACACACACACACACACATATTACATCATTGTCTACCGTGAGGTTCTCCCACCATCTTACCACCTTTGAACCATCATCTTAATCTCTTGTGCCCACCCCACCCCCAACCATACCCCCTCCCCCTCTCTTGCTCTGTGCTTCAGTTCTGCTGACAGTTTTAAATTTTTCTTGTCAGTTTGTTTGCTTTCCTACATCCTGCATATCAGTGAGATTACCCAGTATTTCTCTCTCTCCTTCTAATTTATTTCCACTAAGGCTATTCCTTCCAGCTCCATCCATGTTGCTGCGAGCCCTTCTTCATTTCTTCAGGCGAGAAAACACACCTGGAGGGAGACCACGACAGCCAGTGATCTCTCAGCTCAGCTCCCTGGAGCTGGGTGGGCCGAGGTCTTCCCGGAGGTCTGCAGCTTACACCCAAACATCCCCAAACCCAGTCTTCCATCAGCAATCCCCGAGATCAGAACCCCACACGCATCTGCAAATGGAGGGTCAGCTGGAGTGACGGGAAGGATGGGGGCAGGCAGGCAGTCACAGGCCTCCACAGAGAGGGGAAGGGACTTCTGGGGATCTTGCTGTTCAAAGCGTCTGTATTTGCTGAATCCCTTTTAAGCCCCTCACAGGCTACGGGCACAGGAGGGAAGATAACAGGGAGAAGGCAGGACTCCACTGGTGGCCCCGGGGTAGAGAGGGGGCCATCAGCTCCCGTTCTGTTGGAAAGAATGCAAGGTTATGACATAAACCAAGGGAGAAACCCAGGAAGACATAGGTGCTGACTTGAGCCCTGTGGGAAGTCAGGAGCGAGCTATTTGGAGTAGAGGGCAAAGAGAGGATCATGGAAAATGTGACTGACTCTGAAGAGACAGTTATAATTTTAAAAGGCTGTGGAAAGAAGGAACATTCCTAAGAAGGCAAGCAAGGGCCTGGCAGGCGGGTAGACGAGGGAAGAGGTTGTACCGGCAGGAAAAGGTCGGCGAGGAGGTTACATTTCAATTATTCATCCTGCTCTGGCTCTAACTGTGCTGACAATGATAAGGATTGTCTGATAGCTAGAATCACAAGAGTCTACACTACAACTTTGTGATTGTAAGGATTCGGTGAGTCGGACATAATGGAAGAGATTTTCAAAGGGCCTGGTTTGAATAAAGAACTGTTCTCGGTCAACAACTTTCCCAGAACATCTTCTACGTGGCAGGCTGGTGGTGATCAATGGGGGATAGGTAAGATCATTCCTTTAAAAGATCTTACAGGGTAGGGGGAAGTCATGTAATCCCAACATACCACGACTGCATGTGCTGAGGACAGAGGAAACCACAGGGTACCATGTGACTCAAGGATATGTCTGCCTAGAGGCATCCTGGGAGGACTTCCCGGAGGAGGTGACACTGTGGAATTCAAAGTATGAAGAAGCTTCTCACATACAAAAGGGAAGTGCTGGGAGTAGGGAAACTACCAGGGATTAGACAAACTCACACACAGTAGAGGGTGTGTGGTTGGCAGAGAACTGAGATTCTCGGAGGACGTGGAGGGGCGCTGGGTGCCCCGGGAGGTAGTAGGACTTGGTTAGTCATGGCGAGTAACTGCTGAGGATGAGAGGAGAGGTGAGGGTCCCATGGAGGCCGACTGAGTGTGCAGCCCCCCCTCCCTGGACCCCGTTCCCTCACTCTAAGAAACAGTGAGCACCTAGCCTGCCCAACATATGCTCTCCCTGCCCAGCAACCCCACATCACCCCTGCAAGATCTGTGCCTTCCAGGGCCCAGCCATAGCACGGCAGAGAGGGGCGGGTTGTCCTGGCACCTGGAGCATTGTTACATCACTAGTCAACTACGTTTCCAACACCTATTACGTTGCAGGCACCGCTGAGCAAAGGGAGATGAAGGCCACCGAGTGAGCTCAGACTCCATGAAACAGCACAGGAGTGCACCTGCGAACCCAGGCAACAGCGCCCTTATCTTCCAAGCCTGCGGAGGCCACGTGAACAAAGGCAGGCACCCTAGAGCCAGTGGGGTGAGTCCAGGGAAAGCCCTATCTCTGGCCCTCGCCCTCCCCTCTCCCTCTCTCCCCCCTACAGAAATCTGTCTCACCTGTGAGCCTCTCCTTTCAGGGAGATTTTCACATCCAGAAGTAGGAACAACCACACGTAGGAATCACGTGCATGGGATGGCGGGATGGGGTGCTCCAGGAAGTCCCCTGACAGCCAGATAGGACCACAGTTGGTAGACATTTAGGGAAATTATAAACCGCCTTGTTCCTGGCGATGGAAATGCCACAAACTTCAGAACCAGCCCGCCGGGCTCTGTCCCGTGTGCAGGGAGACTTTCTTCGCTAAGCCTTCTAATCTGCTGCTCTTCTCTCGCCCACTCCTCCACATTCCCACAATTCCCCAGGGGGCCCTTTTTCTGTCCTGATGCAGATTTTGCCAACAAGAACCAGCTCAGATCCCAGAACAAAGGGAAAGTAATGGCAGCAGCCATGGCTGTCATCTGTGCAGAGACAAAGACTGCACGTGAAGGCGCCTGGTGTCCGAACCAGTCCGAGACCCCCCCAGAACTCTCAGCCTCCCCCAACAGACCCTGGCCTGTCTGACTCCAGAACCTCCCCTGTCTGACTCCAGACCCTGTGTACCCACACATGTGCCCGGGGCAGCTCTGTTCCCCCAAGCCAGATCCTTGGGTGCCTGTGGTCACCCTGCTGCCAGGCCCCTCGTAGGAAGCCTTGTCCACTGCTCACCAGCTGTATCTTGGGGCTAGCTGGGAGGGTTAGCTGGGAGGGGTAGCCAGCATCTGCATCACAGATGTGACGTTTCCATGAGACAACACATACGTGACCCGCAAGGTGGACGTTCTATAGCTGCTGGACCACCGGCTTCCTCGCAAGCTCCCAGTCAGCACAGTTGTCTTGAGCATCTGTTGGAGCTGGTGAGGCATCAGGAACAACACACTAGCGTGTCCTACTGTGGCTTCTATACCTGATCCACTAGACAAGGAGAAAAGTGGAAGCGTGGGCTTCCTCCGTGCCAGGCATCATTCCAGGAAGGGAGCAAGTTCCATTCTGCATGAAGTACCACCCTATGCCCCCTGGAGAGAGCATCATCCTGTGGAAGATCTATCCACAGGAAAAGCTAAAGTGCAGTCTCAGCCCCAATAACACTGAATGAACAGAGGCGAGAACCACAGCCTGTGCACAATCACTGCCAAAAAGAAGGGACAGGCCAGCAGGTCAGGGCACACACAGGCTGCCCGTTCTCGACAGGATAAGAAGAGGGACTGTAGGCGGGGTATGGTGGCACGTGCCTGGAAGCGGCAGCCTAGGAAGCCACGGAGGGGACCGGGGATCGCAGTTCGAGTCCCGTTCGGGACAACGTCGCAACGTGAGACCTAGTCCCAAAAAAATAGCTGGGCGTGGTGGCGAGCACCTGTAATCCCAGATACCTGGGAGGCTGAGGCTGGGGATCACTTGAGTCTGTGGTACCCCGGGCAATGAGAGCCTGCAGTTCCACAGGCAAAAATAGCGAGACCTCGTCTCAGAAATAAAAGAGGGTCTGTAGATCCCTGTCTGGCTTGGGTAGATGTGGCGGTTGCACAAGAAGAAAGACGAGCATGTAGCCAGAACATACTGTGGAAACGGTACAGCCATGGGGAGATCACGGGGGTCAATTGGAGGCGGCGGCTTATTCTGCCCTTCAGGGCTGAGCAGCCTGGAGCAAGTGACTTAACCTCTCTGAGTCTCATTTTCTGCAAACCGGAGTAACAGGAGTTTCTTCCTGGTGGAGTTGTCAAGATTAAATAAGAGCTTGTCACAGTTACAGAGTAACATCATGTCAGCCATGTCTGTAGCAGCACCAGTTAGTGTGCTGTTAGTGTGTATTATTGCTAATAACAGACAACAGGCGTGATTTGTTGGTGCTTACCCTTGGGGATGTTTCCCACCCTAAGGCTTGAAAGCCATCGTGTTTGCTAAGAAGGAGACGATGACTGCTGCAGAGGTGAAGTCGATATTTTATAATCAGTTTCTACCTTTTATTTGTTAATTTACTTATTAGACTTGGGAATATAAAACTCCAGTCACTCAAGACAGGAAAACTTTTTTGATTTGTTTTTTATTATGTATATAATTTTTAAAAATTAATTGCACATATATGAATATATACATATATATATACATCATTGTCTACCCCTGAGGTTCTCCCACCACCTTATCACCCATGAACCATCTTAATCTCTTGTGCCCATCCCTCCCCTGATTTTACCTTCTTCCCCCTCTTGTTCTGTCGACAGTTTTAAGTCTTTCTTGTCCATTTGTTTGTTTGTTTTCCCCGTATCCCTCATCCAAGAGAGGAAAACTCTTGAGTATGTTTTATCTCAAAACCCATTTTCTCCCACCCACCACAAGAATTTAAAAATTCTAGGTCGACACACCAGCATCCGGGCCTATGAGACAGGGCTGTGTGGGCATGTTGGCTTTCCAAGCCCAGCTGGGAATCCAGGTCTGGATGTGCAAATTCCAGTTCTTTTTCCTCCTTGCAAGACTCAACAGGGGGTTCAAAGAACTCCAGCAACTGTCTATTGTCTGTAAGTAGGAACTGGATTAGCAGAAATATGAGAAATCCACTTTCTCCCTCCTGCTCCTTAAACAAACCCTCCACTGTAATGGCCAGCAGACCTGGTTGGTCTGCAGCCCTCCGGCCGCTCCTGCTCTGGCGGGTGTTCAGTGAGGACAGCCAAAGGAGCTGGCAAGGAGAGCGGAGAGAAGGCGCGAGGAGGACGAGATGCACTGACTGAACCACTCAATGAATAATTGAACGTTGACTCTACTTGAAAGTGGACTTGATAATGGTTTGGCCATACCTGAGGCCCAGGGCCTCCACTCTGCCTGGTCGTCCTCAAGGTGTGGCCATTCCTCAGAGGAAGACATCTCGGGAGGCTGTGACCCCCAGCAGCCCTCATCCTTCTGCCCGGAGCAGCCCTGACTGGAGCCCAGCTACCCTGAGGCTCTTCTCCCAGGGGTATTGGCCAACATGGCATCCGGGGCCTCTGGCCTCAAGTTCCCCAAGGACTTTGAAGCTGCCTTCAGTGTTTCTGCCCATCCCAGATGGATTTTCACGGGACTGGAGTCGGGGCGGGAGAGGAGTCATGTCAGCTGCAGGCAGAGACTCGCCATCTCCGGTGCTGGCCCAGGGCCTGCCAGGGGTGAACAGATGCCTGGGCCATACCCATGTTGCCTCTGTGGGGATGGCAAGCTGGGTTTATCTGGATACTCAGTCTGTGAGTTCACGCAGGGGTTGTTTGCTTCTTGGGTGTGTGGTGTCACCTTTTCCTCCCAGAAGGAAGCCATGCTGGGAGCGAGGGAACATGGGAGACACATGGGGTTTTCCAGAAGCTGAGATCCTGATGGATCGCTGGTGCCTCTTCACTTCCTGCCTCTGTGAGAAAAGGGGGAATTGTTTACCAGCCAGAACTGTTGTGAGGAAAAATCAGCTCAGAATTCCTGTGGCGCTGGTGTGAACCCTGAGAGACGTCGTCTTGCGTTGAAATGGTTTTCACCTCACAATTCAGTAGAACCAGGGTGGGACATGGTGGCGCATGCCTGTAGGTGGTAGCCTAGGAAGCCACGGCCAGGGACAGGGATTGCAGTTCGAGTTCCACTGAGTGCACGTAGCAAGACCTAGTCCCTCCCCCAAAAAATAGCTGGGTGGTGTGCGCCTGTAATCCCAGCTACCTGGGAAGCTGAGGCTGGGGATTGCTTGAGTCTGTGGTACCTCGGGCAACATGAGCCTGCGGTTCCATGGGCAAAAATAGTGAGACCTAGTCAAAAAAAAAAAACCAAACAGAACCAGCATTTTCATTTTTTTCTTTATTTTCTTATTTTCATACAACATCGGTCATATTTGTATATGACCTTGGTAAACAAACCTTGTTTTTTTTTTGTTTTTTTGTTTTTTTTTGTTTTGAGACTAGGTCTCGCTTTGTTGCCTGGGATACCGCAGACTCAAGTTGCTTGGGGTACCATGGACTCAAGTGATTCCCAGCCTCAGTCTCCCAGGTAGTGGGATTACAGGTACCCGCCACCATGCCCGGCTGCTTTTTCGAGACCAGGTCTCGCTATGTTGCCCAGGGTAGTCTGGAACCCATGAACTCAAGCGATCCCAAGCCTCTTGCTTCCCAGCACTTGGACAACAGGCGTGCGCCACCATGCCCAGCCCCCTACCTTATATAGATATGGCCCTCCATGTATCACCACCCCACTCCCCCTTCCCCTTTCCCCATTCTGGTCACTCCGCCTCCTCTCTCCCTGCAAGCCATAGACCAATGCTTGGTCCACCGGTCTCATCTTTTTCTTTTTTGGGGGGCCATGTCCTTTTCCTGGGTGAGGCCCTGCATTCCTGAAGTGCAACAGACCAGGCTGCTCACATCTCCAGGAGTAACTGTGAGGTGGGTAGCCAGGCCCAGCATGTCTGGAACCTCTTGCAGGGCAGGTGTGTGAGAAGGGCAGCCGTGGCTGTCTAAAGTGGAAGATCCCCAGCCCAGAGCTGGTGAGTTGCGCTGTTCTTTACTCTTCTCACAACTGCGGGGAACCCCCAGCATGTGACATCAGCGACTTTCACCTTAAAGGACAATAAAAATTCACTGAAAAACAACAGCTCACACTCATAGTGGGGGGGGGGGGACATGGTGGATACACTTCCAAGAGCAACCTTGGGCAAATCTGGAGGTCGCATCATGAAAATCAGGATAAGACAGTTTCCCTCAGCCAACAGCTCGCAGAGACCCTGAGGGAAGAGCCTGGGTCAGTCAGCTTTCTCATCGTCCTGGATGGGAGAGTAAACATGCTAGAAGAGGAGACGAGGTGAGACTGGGTGGACAGAGCTTGAGCTCTCGGGTCCTTCACCTGACTGACCCTGAGGTGAAGCTGCTGACTGGAGACTACGATTCAGCGCAGGCCGTGGGGGTGGGGAGGGGCACCGACCTCACTGACTTATCCATGTCTCTCTTTAATTTTCCATCATTTGGCTTCTGTAGTTGTGGACCCCAGACACGAGGAGGTGGGAATTGGGAAAGAGGAAGCCTGGAAGATGGGGGCAGATGGCGCCTCGGGGTTCCTCAGAGTTTGCCCCTGTGGAGGCAGCCCCTCCCAGGCTAGCTCCCAGGGCCTTGGCCCAGCGTCTCTCTCTCCAGGGCAGTAAAGGAGATGAGCTCATTTCCAGAACCCCAGAGGCGACTCTGACCCCATCTTGCCAGTTATTGCTGGCGCTGAGTGGTTGAAGCCAGGCAGGGCATCATGCGGGCACCAGGCCAGACTCACATCAGGCAAACCTGCTGACTCATCTCCCCCTTCTTCTAAAGGAGCCCTGAGAACTGGCAGACAGCAACCTACAAGGGCGCCTGACAGCTAGTGGCTGATGGCCTGGGCCACCTGGCAGGACCTGGCCACAGAGGGGCAAGGGAGGGCAGAAGAGGCTTTCTGCAGGTCACCTACCTGCTCCCCCAGCCCTGTATTCCTCTAACAAAAATGCATCCACCTAAGAATTTCAGGACTTCTTTCACAAGTAGAAACAAGCCTTCACAGGAGGGAATTTTGCAATGAGAAACGGGAGGCCTTGCATGAGAAAAATGAAAAGCTTGACTTGAACAATCTTCAGACAGTCTGCTTGGTGTGTGGTCAAGCTTGGTGGCTTCTTCACCAAAGAAGAAAAGGCACACATTAGGGTGTGAAAGCAAAGCACAGGGAAATGTATTTAGTTAGTTAGTTAGTTAGTTAGTTTGTTTGTTTGTTTTGAGACTAGGTCTCACTATTTTTGCCCGTGGAACTGCAGGTTCTTGTTGCCGGGGTACCACAGACTCAAGCCATCCCCAGCCTTAGCTTCCCAGGTATCTGGGATTACAGGTGCGCGCCACCACACCCAGCTATTTTTTTGGAACTAGGTCTCGCTACAGACCCCAGGTGGGACTCGAACTGCGATCCCTAGCCCCGGCTACTTCATAGGCTGAAGCTTACAGGCGTGAGCCACCATGCCCGGCTAGCACAGGGAAATGTAAATGAAAAAAATCAAGATGATCCTTAATCCCTTCTCCCAGTCCCAGCTGATACCCGCAGAAGGACAGGGGAGA
>PVHY01014138.1:21451-39408 GCA_004024945.1 Uropsilus gracilis
GTCCCATCTACTAAATAGTTTAACAAGCCTTTGTGAGTGTCCACAGAGTGAGTGCTTATCAGTGGGATTCCTAAGTCCATGTGTCCATGCATTTTAATTGTATAGATATTGTCTAATCAGTAATTTCATTATAAATAACAGGGACTCCAGGGAACAAAAGGAGTCTCCGTGATTGAATTTCCCCCTGAAGTAAGGTGAAAAGGACTGACCTGACATTGGAACAAGATCCCCTTATTAGTAGGAGCAGGACTGAGTCTGTGTGCGTACAGATTGGGAGAATCAAAGGAAGGTGAATTGAATGAGGGAGAAGAACAAAGGAAATTCTTTGGACTGGAAGGGCTGTCATTCAAGCCACTGAAAAGGAAAATGGTGGACAAAGAGGCCCTAAAATGCAGTTACGGAGTCACTGGGCTCAGCAACAGCCACCAAGTAGCTCAGGGATAAGGTGAGGGTTTTTACAAAGCTTGCTGGGATTTTTCTGAGGCTCCATTATTTGCATGTGTTTCTGTTCCTCAGTGCAGCTAACCACACAGTTTATGACCATCTCTCATGGTTCTGTGGGTTGACTAGGATCGTTGGGGGGTTCTCACCTGGGGTCTCCCATGTCATTGCACTTATATGTGGATTTTGTTTCCATTGAAATTGCCCAAAGGAATCTGTCTTTTTTTTCCAGTTTCTTGAAGCATCTAAATAAAAAGAAGTCTTAGCCTTTTCATCTATAAATCACAAGAGACAGATGCCCGAATCAAATTGACTAGAAGGAAAAAAGGAACTTAAGGACTCAGGTAACTTAAACTTCTAGGAATACTGCAGGAATAGCCATGCCTGTTATATAGAAGTTATTAGGAGTTTCTTTCTCTCCAGCTCTCAAACTTGTTTTTCTATTTCTTGACTTCTTTCTCAAATCATGCCACCAAGAGCTCCAGACTTAAGATGAACGACCTGGGGAGAAAGAAACCATCTTTCTTCCAGGAGCATTTGCACTATCCTTTACTTTGTTGGGCGGACTTGGGCAATATGCGTGTCCTGAATAGCTCACTTGTCACCATGACCAGAGCAGCATTCATCAGGCCTGGATTCCACCCCAATCGCTGGGCATGGGAGGTGGGGTCAAACTCACCCAAACCACATGAACTGAGATCAAGGGTGAGATTAGGTGGGGCGGTTTCTTAAAATGAAAGTGGAAAGAGGTATGTCTACCTGCAAGACTCTTAAATGGGACTGACGTGACAATACTTGAAGCGGAGTCCCACTTGGGTGACAGTGGAACTCAAGGGACTTCTGAGTAGCTGGCAGTGAGTAGGAAGACACTGAAACTTTCACCATGAATGATGGAGAGTACATAACAGAATAGTAGACTCGTTCCATAGTTGAGATTTCAGAGATCATTGACTCTGATCTCAACAATAGAATCACTGCTACACTACATCTGTCAACACTTAGAAATGTCAGTGGTAGGAAGCTTGTTCACTGCCTTTGAATGTGATCTGATCCACTCTCTGCAGCCATCGTCCCAGCTACTATAAAATGAGATAAATGCTAACACTGCCAGTGGCTCCTATGTGTCAGGGGCTGGGTGATGTACTCTATGTGCAGCTTCCAATTTCTTTGTATAATATTCCTGTGGAAAGATCTGTGTTTATCAGCCCCATCTCAGAGGTGAGAAAATGAAAACTTCAAAAAATAAAATAACTTAAAGAACTCAAGATATTTCAAGGATAAAATCTTCATGGTAAAACCCTACCCTAGGAAGGTTCAACTCTAGGATTATTTCCCAGTCATCTTCCTTTGACCTTTTGGAATTGCTGAGAAATGTTCTTCAGATAAACATGGGCCTCTGTTACATCCATCCTAAGATTTCAGTCTTCTCAGGCAAGCCTCCCTAGCACCCACTTACCTTCTGAATATGACATGGTTTGCACAGATTTCACTCTGAGCAGGCCCAACGTCCCTCTGAAATATACTTAAAGCCCAAGCTGCTCCATATGGGTCTAACCCACATGAGAGATTCTAGAATCTTCTTGCCTGGTTGCACATCCTCTGTATAACCTCAGACTCCACTCAGGTCCAAAAGCCACACCCACCGACAACACAGCTGGAACCTAGAACCCTTCTCATCCTCTCTGTAAAGGTCTTGTTCACATAAGCTTCCATAAGTCTCCCTATTCCCCTCCCAGTTATAACAGGGCAGTTAATACTTCATGCGTCCTCAGGGGCAGGACTTTGCCCCTGTCCTTGTTAAATTTCACCCTCTTTGGTTTATTGTCCCAGCTGCTGCTGGGAATTCTATTGGGTCATTCTATACCACAAGTGTCACTCCCAGTTTCAAACTGGACCAGCCTGCATTTACCAAAGTGGGAACTAAGCAGTTGATAAAATAGAGGCAGGAACAGAAAATGCCCAAGAACAGAGAACTTCTGATGGACTTACTGACTGGTTAACCTCTCCCACCACCTGTGCTCCTGTTCTGCCTTCCTACAATAGCTTGGGAACAATATTGTCAAATACTATGATAATCATTGACAAGCCACATCCAAGATGTATTGCTTGATTAAAATATTTCAATAAGAAAAAAAGGTTATTGACTCATTCTTTGATCCATTCAATCAATAACTATTGAGCTCAATAGTTATTAGATAATAGTTATTAGCTAAAAGAACTATTAGTTCAATATTTATTCACCAAGAGGCCACGGGCACATTACTGAACCCACCTGTACGCCATCTGTGTTCTCACCTGTAAAATGGGGATAACAACCTCACAGAGCTAATTAGAAATTCAGTGAGGCAACAAAGCTCAGTCACATAGAGTGGCTTCTGATGGTGATAAGGGATACAGGAATCTAGATCACAGAGCCCTGTCAGAGCCTGCTAATGCAACTTCCACTCCCACCTTGATTCCTGGGTCAAATCACTTGTGAGCACCTTTTGCCCATCTTTGGGGTTTGCTTAGTCACCTTAGGCTCCTCCCTCTGCAGCTGAGAAGCTGGCACCTTCTTCTTTCTCCCTTACTTTGGATACCTGTGCTTCATTATCTTGGTGGCAATGTTTAAGTCACCCTTCACCTTCACACCAGCTGTGACCTCCTGCCTAGTGGCTCCACCTGAGGATCAGAGCCTCTGTGGCCCCCCTTTTCCACCTGTTATCATCAGAGCCCTGAGCATGGAGGTGCAAGAAGTGGAAAGCATCACCCTGCTCCTGTCTCCCCCTTGCTGCAAACCTCCAGAGGGGGATTGAGTATTTGTCATCTTTTCCCCTGCTCAGTTTTTTCATACAAATGGTTTCAAGAGAAGCGTCCCCGCCCACTCTCTCTTTCCACACACACACACACACACACAAACACACGTTTCTCCAGTCAGGAGAAAATGGGTGAATGTGCTCCTAAAGGAAGACGCTGCCTGCCTCCTCCATCTTCTCACTCCTCCACACTTCCGCGGCCACCTGGGGGCCACTGTGATGCCCAACTCTAGGAGAAACTGACATAGGATGCACCAGGAGTGGAAGCCCCTGTGACACAGGACAGGGCCCCACTCACTCAATACCTGGGTCTTCCTGTTCTTTGTCCTGTCTCTTCTTGCTAGCCCCTTGCTCCTTAGGAAAACACACTGAGATACTGGGGTGGGAATGGGTGGGGGTGTGTGAAGGTGTGGGTGCATGGGGGACATGGGGCAGCATCTGGAAAATACAGAGCTTGGAGAGTCATGAGTTCAGTGCAATGCATGGGCAGCTTTGGGAAGGGGCAAAGGAGCCAGCTCCTTCCAGCCTCCCTCCCCTTCCCTGGCAGTTTTCTTTTCATTCTCCCTGAGCAGGACTAAGTGATCAGGGGTCCTGGGTTCCGTTCTGAGGGAGAGTCTAGAAGGAGAAAGTCTACTGGGCATTCTGAATTAGCAGGCCCCCAAGATTCTCTCAGAAGGAGAGGCCCCAGCTCCCCCACTGATTGGGCAGGAGGGTAGGCAACACTCAATCTTTTATGATTCCTGAGTATGTTAATAAAGCAGAAGATTGACCCTACCTCTACCCCCCCAGCCTTGGTTCCCAACAGGGCACTCACTTCCCTTCTCAGCTCAGAAGCTCAGAGTCACACCCAGGAATTGGCTCTGAGAGATACTCCCTTTCCAGCCACCTGCTTTCATGTTCCTCCTCCCTGACACTTCTGCCTGCTGACATGACATGATTTTTTATTATCTGTCTTCCGGCAAAAATGGAACTCCCAAAAGACAGGCCCTTTGTCCCAGCGCCTAGAACAGTGTCTACCTGACCAGAAATAGTGCTTAGGAAATCAATCAGTGAACAGCCCTGTCCCAACAGATGAGCTAGAAGGAACTTCAAAGGTGGTGGATCTTTTCCACTCATTTTTCATGAAAAGAAACTGGGAGCAGTGACCTCTCAGATTTGACACTGAAATGGGATTTTGTATTTTTAAGGCATTTTCAAGACTTAACTATGCCTGTGTGATTGCCCACATACTCTCTGGGGAATATTATCAAGGTGTAAATGGAGGGTGAGAGTCATGCTGTGGATCACACAGCCAAAGTCTAAACTCAGGTTTGGCTGACCTCAAAACTACCACTTTGAACCCAAAGGTTGGTGCTAACATCCCTGTTTCATTTCAAGAGCCAAAGGCAATGCCAGCAGGACCAGTATGTTGAAGAGTCTGAGGCCACTTCAGGGTCACTGGGTTAGGATGTGGGATTGATTAGCAATGTCTGCCACAGCACAGGAGGGAGAGCAGCAGGTACACCAGACTCCTTCCACCGGATACTCTTCCTGCCATGCTGCTGCAGAGGCTAACATCCCTACTTCTTGTGCCTCAACAATGAGAAGCCTTATAAGAAGACTGCCAAGCACTGTCAAGCTGGAGGTGAGCATTGCTAGAAAGGAACTGAAGGTAGGAGTTGGTCATTCCAGAATCTTTGGCCCATCATACAGGCTTGCATCACCTACATCTAGGAAGAGTACAGATATGTTCATGACAGGAGGGAAAACCAGCTGAAATCATATCCATTTTTGGAGGGACCAGGGGAACTTTTGGCCCAGATTTACTAGGGTTTCTGCTACGTTCCCTGAAGTCAAGGACACACTGGAGAAGTGTCTGCTGCTGGGGCTCAGAGAGTCCACATGCACAGATAGGAGCAGGGCTGAGTGAGGGGGGCCACTACCTGTGCCTGGGACTCATGGGAACTCAGCCAGTGAGTCCACGAAGGCCAACTGAGTCATACGTGAAGGTCTGCCTGTGCTCTGCGTCACACACACGGGCACAGTGACAGACCTCCCCATCTCCCACCTGTCTAGACGTGCTCTGCACAAGACTAAATACTACAGGGCCTGGACATAGACCCTTGGTGTGGAGCAAAGAAGCTCCACCCTGGGGAGGGAGACAGGACTAATGCCAACTTGCCAAGTTACCCACGAGATGCCCCAGGCCTCTCTAGCTTATCTCCCTTCCCTCACCCACAAGCAGCCTGGGTTAACGCCAAATGTATTATCTGGGAATCTCCTGATATACTGTATTATTTCACACCCTCACACCTTGGCTGACTCTCCAGCTACCTGCTGACAGGTACTCAGGTCTGTGCCTATTAGCAGTCAGGAGGACCTGGATGTATCCATTGCTCTATGCTTCTGTTTCTTCATTGTAAAATGGAGATAATAACTGTTTCGCCTCCTAAGAGTGTTGTAAAACTTAAGCGACTTAGCATGTGGTTAAGGGCTTAGAGGTGTATTCAGCACTTAAGATGCACGAGGCCAGATTTATTAATTATCGTGACTCATCCTTCAAGACTCAGCTTGATCATCTCCACCCGGAAGCGTTGCAACAAACACGATCCACAAAAGACAAAAGGCTGCCGGGAAAAGACATTTGCAGCATCTATGACAAAGGACTAATTCACTTAATTTACAAGGAACAAGTACAAATCTGCAGGAAGACAACGGTTCAATAGACCATGCCCAGTGGACAGGAATGTGCTTGTAAAACGAACCTGAGAGGTTGATTAGCAAGAAGACGCTCTGTTTCACTCGTAATTATGCAAGTCACAGCAGCAGTGAGTGGGTATTTGCTGCCTATCAGATCGGCAATTTTTTTAAGTTTTTTAATATTTAATGTTGGCAAGGATAGGAAAATAAGTTATTTGTGTGTATGTCCTCTTTGAGGGAGTGTAGATTTCTGCAAATCTACAGGCATTTTGAAATATTCATCAAAACTACAAATGCACGTTGTCCTTTCCTCTTGCAAGTTTCCTTCTGTTTACTCTGTCCGTTGCCTCACAAAAGAGCAGCGATGGAGGTCCCTACTAAATCTTAGTTTTCTGGAACTGTGCTAGGCAAGCAGAGATACTCCGTAAACATTTACTGAATGAGCATGTTCATTATCACAATGTTTGTAGAAGATGAAAACTGAAAACAGCCTCAATGTCCAGCCACGGCCGGCACAGTGGCACGTGCCTGTAATCTGAGTACTGGGAAGCAAGATGCTCGGGATCGCTTGAGTTTGTGGGTTCAAGACTACCCCAGGCAACATAGCGAGACCTGGTGTCAAAAAAGCAGCCAAGCATGGTGGTGATCGCCTGTAATCCCAGCTACCTGGGAGGCTGAGGCTGGGGATTGCTTGAGTCCACAGGATCAGGACTACCCCGGGCAACATAGCAAGACTTAGTCTAAAAAAAAAAAAAAGTCCAGCCACAAGAGACTTTAAATAAATGATTGCACACACATACCATGGAGACTTTGACGGCTAATGTCAACATTGTCTGTCTGTCTGTCCCAACCCTAATGCATCTGATACTTCAAGGTCCAAAACAATAAGCCTCCCACATGGCCACAGTGTGAATAAGAAATAGATGCAACTCTAAATATTTCAAGATTCCAGCACATGCTTTTTACCTTGGGAAACATCTCTAATTCTTTCGTGGAAAAGGGCACGGGCAGGGAGGTGGGCCTTTTTGCAGTTTTCTATTCCATTTCCTTTCCTTCCTTTTATCTTTCTCTTGCTGCATGCAGGTACTGATTTGAGTTTTTAAATAAATGCAAAAGACCATATTTCAACATCTTCAGGGAGGTATTGCATATAACTTTATGTATTGAACTATAATAACTAAATAGAAATAAACACGTGTGTACCTTGTCTTTCAGCGGCTGACCAGGCTTGCTGAGCCACACCACAAGCTTCTCTCGGCCTCTTCCCCACCCTCTTCGAGTGCCCACTCTTGCTGACTCTCCATCCAATCACATTCCCCAGTACAGTGTCCTCACATCTGCCACATATTCTTCCCAGCCTGTGCTCCCACTGTCTGCCTGTTGCTCCCCAGTTTCCTCCCTTAACCCCATCTCTGTTGCTTAGGACATTGCCCATCCCCAACCCGCCCCACCCACCCACCCACTTAGTGGCACCCACTGTGGAGACCCCAAAGGTGCCGGTACACCTGACGGTCCCTCAGCTTCTCCACTGTCTGGGAACCCCTCTAGCTGGGAGGGATCTTTTGGGCAGGATGCTGTTCTCTCATGGTTTGGCCTCACCTCAGTTTTCCATTCAGAGTTTCTTATAAAAAGGCGCTCAGTCAGTGTCGGCCGGATTGGGGAGGGGGGTTCTTTCTTAAACCCTCTGATGACTGACATTAGGGTTCTCAGCTAAAAAGACAAAAGTACGGCTCGCAAAACTGAGTATTTTGCTAGAGAGAACAGCTCTCCTATGAGCAACCCTGCGGGAAGGACTCCAGGACCTTGCCAGACCAAGAAAGGAGGCATCCTGCGTGGTCACCCTGCTCCTCCCTGCCTGAGTACGCCCCCAGGTCCACCCAGAGGTGCCCTGCAAGGTGGGAGAGCCTTGGAAGAGCGGGCTGATAGCCTGCTCGCCTCAGTTTTACCTCATGACTGAAACCCTGGCCTGGTTAGAAGCCACCACAGGAGCCAGATGAGGAGGCACCATGAAAACGAGAGAAAGTGCTGGAAGAATTCCTGGATACAGATGTGTTCCTGGGGATGGCCACCTGAGCGTGAGGGAGAAGAGACAGACATCAGTCCATAGCGTCAGGTTTTCAAGACCAAATGCTCAAAAAGAATAGAATCGTCGGGAGTTTCATGGTTGCCCTTCAAGTGACCTCCGGACAATTTCAAGTTCAAGAGCTGTGGGCATAGCCTAGACTGTCCAGCCTCCGGCTTCCTCTACAGGAGCCAAGATGCAGGTGCGTGGGTGGGGGGTGGACACAGGTCAGGTGTGGGCAGGGCTTCGGCTGGCAGTGCCTTCACTCCTGCCTCTCACTTCTCTAGCTGCCTCATCTCACCCCAGAGCCACCTCCTCTCCTCCCCCTTACCCCCCAGCTCTGGTCTGCCCTGACCTCTAGAGCATGAAGGTCACAGCCGCTCTGGCAGCAGCAGCCCCAGCGGTTTCAGTAACAGGGCAACAGGGCCCAAGACCTGGGGAGAAGTGGGCGGGTGCAAAGCCGCTGGGAGCAGGTGTGCTCCAGGGACTGCAGGAGGCCACCTGATCGCTTCCCGCTCCACCACGAGCCGGCCTTGACCTTGAGCAGGTAAGGCTCCCAGTGCAGGTGACGCAGCCATGACATCTGTGACCTGTGGAATGCTTCAGGGCACAGGTACACTGAGAACCGAAACCAGCAGAAGGAGGGTTACTGGAGAGAAGGTTTGCTGAAGGAGGGAATTCTCCAGATGCACCTCCATCTCTCACCGGGGCCTTTACAGTGAATCACTGGAACAACTCACCCAGAGTTTCCAGCTCAGCCATGGCCAGCAATGGAGGCCATGGAGGCCAAGACACTGGGGTGGGATTTTGGAGCCACCGCTTAAATAATGTCACAGCCAAATGTTCACTTGATGTCTGTCACCTCCCTTAACACTCAGTTCAGAGGGAAGACAGGGACTCCCAGAACCATTTAAAGAGACAGGCAAACAGCCTTTGGGAGGTTAAGAACCCAGCGCAGACTCAGCAGTGCCAGAACCAGAACCAGACCTACAAGGCTGACTTCAGAACCACACACTTTTCCAGGTCGCTGATGCCTCTGGCGGAATTGTAGGTGGCTCGGGAAGAAAAATAATTCCACATAAACTGTCACCACACATTCACTGCAGGGCGAAGGAGAACTTCCTCTCCTCTTGCTAGCTTTCTTTCCTGCCCAAACTAGAACTTCCGGTCACTCACCCCCCAAACTGGGCTCCTCACCTGAGTCCTAATGTACAGCCTCTTGACAATGATGGCTGACAGCCCCCCCCCCCAACGACCCTGCTCCTGTCTCCCACATCCACCCCAAAGCCTGTTTACCCAAACTCTGTAGCCAGATTCATTCTCCTTCTGGAAACTGCCATGAGCAGCTTTTCACTGCAAGGAAAAGCACCCACTTCATGTCATTGTAGAGTCCAGAATTTGGTCTCCATGCACCATTGGATTCATGCTGAGAGTCCTCGGGAATATTTATTTTGAGGGTCCCATTTAAACTCAAGAGCTGTTGAGCTGCTGGGTCAAAGAAGGGAACACGGCAATGTAAGTGTTCAGCATCCAGACACTAGGAATCAGGAAAGTCTTGCACCAGGTTGAGGCCTGGACCTCAAAGTCGCAGAGTCTTGAGTCATCTCAGGTGGCCCTGGGGCCCTGTGGGCCCTGTAGAAGTTCTAGTAGCCAGCAGAGCTACCTTCCAGGGCCTTCCCCAGCCAAGTGGCAAGAACAGAAAAGGCCAGGTTTCACTTAGCTTGTGAGTGTACCTGAGTTTATCTTATCTGAAGCCACAAACAACATTCAAAGCATAACTGTGGAGAAAAAAAGGGGGAAGCTTAATTAACACAACCCAGTGGTGATAACACATCAGACTTGAATAGAACTCAAGGAAAGTCAAGCAACAAGAAATCAGGTAATAGAATCAACTATAATGTAGACAGACTGCAGATTGCTGGGGAAGAAGGGGGTCCCCAGGTGGTCCCCAGGAGTGAAGTGAGAAGGTGGCTATTGAGATCTCCCTACTAGTTGAGTTGCCACTGCTCAAAGGGTCATATGTGCTGCAGGTGAGGAAGCTAAGGCCCAGAAGAGAAATGACCAATTCAGGCTGGGCACAATGGCTCGTGCCTGTAAGCATCAGACTTGTAAGCAGCTGGGGCCAGGGATCGCGGTTCGAGTCCCACCTGGAGCCCGTAGCAAGACCTAGTTCCAAAAAAATAGCTGGGTGTGGTGGTGTATGCCTGTAATCCCAGCTACCTGGGACACTGAAGCTGGGGATTGCTTGAGTCTGTGGTACCCCGGGCAACAAGAGCCTGCGGTTCCATGGGCAAAAATAGCGAGACCTAGTCTCAAAAAAAAAAAAAAAAAAAGGGAAATAACCAGTCCAAGGTCACACAGCGAGAGGGGCTGGCACCTGCCTTCTCTGCAGCTATCCCTATACACTTTGCCTCTACTTCTTCAGTCATGCCACTGACAGGTCCTTACCCTCTGCCCCGAGAAGTGACCTCAAGTATAGGGACCCCTTCTTGAACACACCAGCACTGTATCCTGTGATTCAGCTGGAGCTCTGGCAAAGCGTGTATTCCTGCAATCTCCTTTCTTTCCTTAAAAGGCCTGGGAGGGTTTTGCATGAAGAAGGACTTGGGGGGGGGGGGGTCACAAAAGGCCAGGATCAGATAACTGAAAAGCAGAGTAAGGGGAGTATGTTACTCACTGATCACTGCCAATGGAAAAAAAAAATTCTTTTGAGACTAGGTCTCACTATGTTACCTGGGGTATCCTGAACCTACAAACTCAAGTGATCCCTAGCCTCAGCCTCCCAGGTAGCTGGATTACAGGTGTGCGCCACCGTGTCTGGCTATTTTTTAGAGTTTAGGTCTTGCTATGTTGCCCAAGGTAGTCTCGAACCCACAGAATAAAGCAACCCCAATCTCTCAGCACTTGGATTATAGGCACGCACCACTGCGCCTAGTCAAAGAACAGATTTAAGTGGGGTCTGAGGCATATCAGCTTCGGCAGCATTGAGAACATATCAAAAATTGGAAAATCTCTGTCCTTTACCTGGATCTGCTGAATTGGGATCCCTGGAGTGATGGCCTATGAACTGCTTTATCAGATCCATGCGTAGCCCTGATAACCCTCTCGTCTAAGGCTGCCTGACTGGAGGAAGGTTCGTATAAATGGGCCAAGTGGACTGGGGGAAGATAAATAGAGGAGGGGTGAGCTCCCCGCCTTGGGAGAGGGCCTAGGGGGTCCCCAGGAAGGAGAGCTCTGGGCTAGATTAGTCCTAAGAGCACAATGGCTCCAAATTCCTCTGGCAGTTCCTGCATAAGCAGACCAGGTAGCATCACTTTCTAGAGGGAAAGTGGCATCTCTGTCCAGGTTTTCTCCCACCACTCTAAACCCAGAGCAGAGCAGGAACACAGTTCACGGGCAAGATTGTCCACCAACTGCTTTGTCAATACAGAGTTTTCCTGGCACACCGCGATGCCTACTTGTCTGCACAGTGTCTCCACCTGCTTCTGTATAGCACCAAAGCATCAGAGTCAAACTGTCCCCCCTCCAGAAGACTGAAACATTCATATGCCTGGTTATTTTGGAGAAATGGCTGACCATGCTCCATGAGCGTGATTTCCTCTGCCGTGGCATCTGAGGAATGAATGAATCATTTCCTATGTCGGTGTCACAGAAGTGAAAAGACCTTAGTTCAGAATTTAGAGCTGAACAGACCTGGTCTCGAACCCTGTCCACCACCCTCCAGGGGTTCGATCTCAGTGTTGGAAACAGACTAACCAAAGTGACTCCATTTTGTTTAAAGCCTCCATTTTGAAACCAGTGTCCTCTCCCTGCCCTCGGTGGAAAGTACCCGCCACGCTGACTGGCCCCACATCCTGTTTCTGCCTCCCCTTACTCCTGGTTGTTCCTGACAACTGCCTTGTCCTCTTGATGGATGATAGATACCAGCATTGCCCTCCTGATAGATGGTGGATGTCAGCATTGCTGGAAACCATAGCTATGGGAACGTGTCCTACACCCATTTGCTTGCTTCACAATGGGGGTCGGTGGTGGTTTTGCCCTATAAAAGGTGTTGTCAGAGACTATTTGGGGTCTCTCTTGCCATCTTGGCTTGGCCACCCTGGTGCACCAGCTTCTTGCCAATCAACCTGCTGCTTTGAACTTCAGTTGGATCCTACGTCTTATTGATCAGCCTGCAAGTCATAACACTCAGGTTGGAATTCCCTGCATCTGAGAGAGACCTGAGGTGACCACATCAGTCATTTGCAGGAAAAGACCAAGTCTCACACAGTACCTAAAGACCTGGCTCACCCCACTGCTGACGCATGTCCCCTCGGTCCTAGGGATGTCTGTGGTGAGAGAGGTTCGGACGGGACTGGTTTGGAGCCTGGAACAGAAGAAGCAGCCTCGAGGCTGAGTAACTGGTTCTTCCACAGTCTTGCTCACTCAGGAGGAGGAGAAAGGGCACAGTCGGAGCTGACTGGGAGGCAGTTCCACACTTCAACATGTAGAAAGCCTCCATCAGCTTGCGAGAGCGAGCGCCTCACCGGGCGAGGCACAATTTAATTGGCCAAGGACATGGAGGTGTTTTTCCAAGAGTGAAAAATAATGATCCCTCCTTATTCTCTTGCACATTCCCCTAATGACCAGCTGCCTGCAGCCGGCTGGTGTTGGGCTGGGCAGCCTAAAACTGTGGCAGCCGGGGGGAGCTGGCTGGTTAGGGAGGCATGACCTTGGCACACATGGTGGCCAAGCGCTGAAGGAGCCAGTGTTTTTCCCAGCGTCCACTCTGGCCCTTTGTGTCATGGGTGGTGTTATCTCACAAAATTGACTGGACTGTGGCCACGAGGTAGCCGAGGTGCCCTGACAAGAGTCTCTAAGCCCTCAGGGCACTGGGTCAGCCAGGAACAAATAATCCAGGGCAGGTGTTGTTCACACAAGAAGGAGACCCAGCCACAGCCACGCTGTTACTAGGGACCGAAGATGCCCGCGTGATGCTTCCCCGAGTCTGAGGTGGTGGGAAGCACCCCACACATAGGCTCCCACTTCCCAAGTACCTTAGCTCGCCCGGGGAGAAACACAGTAATAGCCAGAATTCGTTGGCACTGTGCCAGCAAGCACCTTGTAACAGGTGAGAGTGGCCCTGGAGGTATCCCCACCTCCCTCATCATGTGCATCGAGACCCAACCCCCGGCCCTCAAGTCACGCTCTAGTTGCTTACCACAGGCTGTGTTCTTCACACTGACTGTATTGATAAAGGAGGCAAAGTAATTCCACCCCATACACACCCCAGTCCAGGCCCCCTTGCCTGGCCTGTACTGTGAATGGGGGGACATGGGTTAAAAAAAAAAAAAACACAAGAAGAAGAAAGGAAGAAAAAAAGGGAAAAGGAAGAAAAAAGAAGAAAAAAGGAAAAAGGGGGAAAGGAAGAAAAAGGGGGAAAAAGAAGAAAAAAAATCATGCTCAAGAGAGGAACTGCTGGTCCCCAGGTAGCCCTCAGCCTGGGGGTCTCTAGAGTCTGACAATCTGCTGTTTTCCTGAGGAACTGAGGTCCATGAAGAAAACTGAAGGGAAGTCATACAGCTTCTCATGTCTTCGTAGTTTTGCCTCAGCTCTCAGACTCAGGGGCGCAGTCCTCCACTCTCCTGGAGTCGGTCACCATCTGCTGAGATACTACGTGATTCTAATCTTGACAGTCTCAAGATTAGTCTCAAGAAGATGGGGGACCACATCCCCCCATCCTCATCCCTCAACCTCAGCTGCCACTGGTGACACGCCTCCCCCTGCCACCAGACACATTCCAAGACAGCCATGAAGCCTGTGGGTTCCACTGGCCCTCAGATGCATCTCTTCATCCCTTCAGGGTAGCACCCATGTCCAAAACACCCCACAGACATCCAGAGACCAGCTTCGTCATGTGAGCACAAGTCCTTGAAGAGTCAAGAGATGATAATGGGATGAGCAGATGATGGGGAGTGGGAAGGGCTTTGAAGAAGAAGGTTGGGGTCACTCAGTACTGACCTCGCTCCTTTTGTGAGTTTTTGCACCTCACACAGCCACACCACCTCCCTCAGGCACTCAACCTTGGAGCTGTCTTACCTCAGTATTGCATACAGGTGACCCCCTCTTCAGAAGTTCTTGTCATAAACTCAAAACTGAACCCATTTCAACCTCCCTGCAATACAGTGATGGTAGATGACAGACACCAAACTAAGCCATTTTGTTTCACTTCATTTTGGTTATTAAAAAAAAAAATTCCCAGTCTACCTTGGAATTGAAACAATGTTATTCAAGAATTTACTTTCATGTAAACATTTTCACTAAAAGTCTCAGTTTCCAAAAACCTACTGTCAACGTTAAGGACCCACTGAGGTGATATTTGTCCAGAAGGAGAGAGACAAGAGAAAGGCCGACAGGAACCAGGTCTTGTCCTCTGATCTGTCACCTGTGAACTGTCGCCATGCAGACCAGGGCCACATGTACCTTAACCCTCAACCAGAAGGAATCTTCTGGTGCAGCCAGTCACAGAGTTAAGAGCTGCAGGATCTTACAGGGGCCCCTTCAATATTTTGCCCAAAAGCCTCAGGAAATCTGCAGAGCCTTCTGCAAGGACCATTGAGAGGACTACAGAACTGGCCTCTTCCCTCCAGGGAGCTGTGTCTCCAGGCTGCTGAGAGTTCACAGCCTGGAATCTGAAAGCTGCCCTGCCTCCCTGGACCAAAGACCACCCTCAGTCCCTCCCTTCCTTTCTAACTCCTTTCCTCCCTCCCTTCCTTCTTTCCTCTTCTTTCCTTCCTCTCCCTTCCTCCCTCCCTTGCTCCCTCCCTTCCTTCCCCTTCCTTCTCCCTCTTTCCTTCCTTCCCCTTCCTCCTTCCCTCCCTTTCCCTTTTTCCCCTTCTTTCTTTTCTTTCTGTTCCTCCCTCCTCCCCTCCCTCCCTCCTCCCTTTTTTCCTTCCCTCCTTCCCTCCCTCCTCCTTTTCTTCTTCCCTTTCATTCATTCATTTTTTTTCACATGGCTGTCATCCCCCTAGTTCTCCCACACTGTAACCCATCACCATAGTCCTTGAGCTCTCCCCCACTCCTGTTTTGACCCCCCTCACCCCCTCCCTCCCTGGATGCCTTAGTTCTATGGTCAGTGTAATAGTTTTAATTTTTCCTTAACTTACTGTTTGGCTTCTCTGTATTATTCCACATGGGAATGAGACCATTTGGCATGTATGTTCCCCTCTTATTTGGGCTGGCATCATCCCCACTCATCCCCACCAGCCACACCCATGTTGCTGGCATGAGGTTGCCTTTTTGATCACCAAGTAATATTCCACTGTGTAACTATACCACAACTTTTTGATCCATTTGTCAATTTGGGGGGCATTCGGGTTGAGTCACATCTTGGCTACTATAAATAGTGCTGCAATAAACATAAGGTATAAATCTGGCCAATCTTGTCCAGTCACTATCCAGGTCCAGGTAGTGGATAATCCACACTTCTCCCTGGTTTCCGATGGTGTTTTCACCTAAACCACACATTGGAACCATGCTGTGGCCTCCCCACCTGCACCAACCTAGGTCCTGGAATATTCCTCTGCTCCCCACTGGCTTTTTGCTTTTGGCCCAAGCTACCTTCCAGCACCTCCCCCAAGTCATCACCAACCCTCTGTTCCCTGGCCTGAGCCAAGGTCTTCCTCTTCTTCATTAACTTCCAGAAGCACTTCCACTGGGCTCTCCTGGGCAGGTGAGAGGGAAGTAACATTTTCTCCCTCCTGTTAAGTCCACTCTGGTGAATATCTCAGACTGCACTCCCAACACTTTTTACTTACGAGGAAAAGGTAGAGCCAGCCTAAAAGCAGGCAGTGGCAGCAGGAGGGAGACAAGGTCGCTAGGAAGTAAGGACAAGAGCCTCACTCCACCTTCCCCTCCCACCCAGCCAAGATGTAGAGAGCTCAGTCAGCTGGAGAGGTCAGGAAACAGATATTCCAGTATCTGGAATATCCCTGGTTTGAAATCCACACACTCGTGTTCAAGGACATTTATTTATCTAGTGAGTGAAAAGTCACTGAAAAACACAGGTCTTCATTTTCCCTGATTTCTGTTTTACTTAATCCCAAACTTTTGATTTCCTTCTTTATTTTTCTCTTTAATTCACCCTATTTTTTAAAAATTACTCAGTTAAACCACCAGAGTTCTTTTTAGAACAAGACAGACCCTAACCACACGTGCTCACAGATTCCCCTTCCTATAACTCATCCAGGCAAAGACCCACAAATGTCTCTACACAGGTAGACACACAACGAACAAGCCATGGACACCATGTGTGATGTACAGAGAGCACAATGCAAGGTGTGTGTCCACAAGTAACCTAATAGGTCCCTTTCTGAAGGGAAGCATATTGACATACACAGTCTATTGGGAAGCCTGGCGAGAGGGTCCCTGGTTTGTGCTCCTTGGGGAGCAGGAGGACTGAGAATAGCAGGAGGACTGAGCAGGAAAGAGCAGGAGATAGGTAGGTGGGAGGGACAGGTGGGCTTGAGAAATGCTGAGTGGTCACCTAAGAGCTCATGAAGAATATTCCTCTTGATCTGTTGTTGTTATTTTTGTTATTGTCTTTGTTTTTCTTTTCTTTTCTTTTTTTTGAGACTAGGTCTCGCTATTTTAGCCCATAGAACTGCAGGTTCACGTTGCCCGGAGTACCACAGACTCAAGCAATCCCCAGCCTCAGCTTCCCAGGTAGCTGGGATTACAGGCACGCACCACCATGCCCAGCTATTTTGGGGGGGCTAGGTCTTGCTATGTGCCCCCAGCAGGACTCAAACTGCAATCCCTGGCCCCGGCCGTGGCTTCCTAGGTTGCCACCTACAGGCATGCGCCACCATGCCTGGCCTGTCTTGAGGTATCTATTTGGACTGTTTTCTCTATCTGAGACTGAAAACCTCTGAGGAATAAATTTGGACCCACACATGTGGTGAACTTTGTACCATCAAGAAACCAAGGGCCTGTTGCTAGTAGTGACAAAGGCAGGCAACCCCATGTCTGTGAGTTTGTTGACTGACTAAGTGACTTACTCCAGATTCAGAAGTCTTTCCTTTTTTTTCTTTTTCTTTTTTTTTTTTTTTTGAGACTAGGTCTCTCTATGTTCCCCAGGGTAGTCCTGATCCCATGGACTCAAGTGATCCCCAGTCTCAGCCTCCCAGGTAGCTGGGATTATAGGCGGTCACCACCACTCCCAGCTGCTTTTTGAGACCAGGCCTTGCTATGTTGCCTGGGGTAGTCTTGAACCCATGAACGCAAGTGATTCCAGGCTTCTTTCTTCCCAGCACTTGGATTACAAGCGAGATTCAGAAGTCTTTAAATGCCTAACAAACTGCCAAAACATGCACTTCCTCTGGACTTCATGAAAAGGGAGTTCTCGGCCGGGCATGGTGGCTCATGCCTATAAGATTCAGCCTATGAAGTGGCCAGGGCTAGAGATCGTGGTTCGAGTCCCGTCTGGGGCACGTAGCAAAACCTAGTTCCAAAAAAAATAGCTGGGTGTGGTGGCGCGCACCTCTAATCCCAGCTACCTGGGAAGCTGAAGCTGAGGATTGCTTGAGTCTGTGGTACCCCAGGCAACGAGAGCCTGTGGTTCCACAGGCAAAAATAGTGAGACCTAGTCTCAAAAAAAAAAAAAGGGGGGGGGAGTTCTTTATCTGTTACCTTCCTATTAAAAGGCAGGAGATGTGCTGGGCTGTCAGCAACCTCTTTAGCTTTAGAATTGCTGCCGGGCACGGTGGCTTGTGCTTGTAAGCTTCAACCTATGAAGCAGCCGGGGCTAGGGATCACGGTTCGAGTCCCACCTGGGGCCCATAGCGAGACCTAGTTCCAAAAAAATATAGCTGGGCATGGTGGTGCGCGCCTGTAATCCCAGCACCTGGGAAGCTGAGGTTGGGGATTGCTTGAATCCGTGGAACCCCAGGCAACAAGAGCCTGCGGTTCCATGGGCAAAAATAGTGAGACCTAGTCTCAAA
>PVHY01014139.1:0-39321 GCA_004024945.1 Uropsilus gracilis
ATAATGTTTTGTGATTTTTATCCAGAAAAGTATCTCTTAGACTTTGTTTGTGGTTGGGCTTATTTCTGAGTACATTATGAATTTTGTTGTGACAATTTAGGTATTATTATTATTATATTTTCTAATTGTTGATGTATGGAAAAATTTGGATTTTGAACATTAAGTTTTATGCTCATCAACCTTGAAAAATTCTCTTATAAGTACTGATTACATGCCAAAATGTTGCCTTAAATATTCTCTGTAATCATATTATTTTCATTTAGTCATTATTGTGTTTCTTCCTTTCCAATCCATATTTTTCCCTCGTCTTATTGTATTGGCAAGGATCCCAAGACAATGTGGAATGAATACAATAGCAAAGTTCTATTCCTGACTTTAAAGAAATGTTTCCATCATTTCACCATTAAATATGATATTTATATAGGTTTTGATATTTTTAATTTCTAATTTTCTAAGAAGACTTGTAAAATCATGAAAGGAATGCTAAATTTTATTCACTGTCTTTTTTGTATTTAGTGAGACAATCATTTCGTTTTGTCCCTTAATTTGATTAGACAGTGAATTACTTTAATACATTACCAAAAATAAAGTATCGTTTCATTTCTGCAATTAAATCCTCCTTGATTATTTCGTGTATTTACAGTTACATGTGTGATTAGCCAATAATTTTCCTTTCCGGTAGTGCCCTCGTCTAAATTGAAAATCCTTCTTGGATATTCAATGGTGTCACCTCCCTATTTGCTCTTCAATAAATTTCTGCCTGATGACATCAACTCTCAAAATGATATAAAAAGTGGATAAATTTAAAGTATTTTCTCTAATCCTTGGATTGTAATATTTCCATCATACCACAATCAATCACTTTTTTATTAAAATTTATTCTTTATATTTATGACCGCACTCTCATTCTCTCATACATCTCTAAATATTTCTCCTCTATCTTTTTCCGGGAAGCTCCCTTGACCATCACTCATTCTTCTCTACAGCTGTTCCCTAAATGACCTACAGTGTTTTTACGACCACTCATACAGATTTGAATGGCTGTATGTACCTCCATCTCAGTTTTATCCTTTCAGTTCTAACTCCTTCTGACTTTTTTCTGACTGTGCCAAAAAGCACCTGGAACTTCATAGGTTTAAAATGGAACTCTTTACATTTACATTAAACTAGTTTTTGCTCTTATACATACAATCTTAGCTCTTGACCCTCTTATCCATATTGGTCATCCAAGAGCAAATACTTTGATAATCACCTTCATTTCTCAAATCCAATTAATTATCATGCCCTAACAGCTTAACATCACAAATAATGCTTGACTTCTCCCCACCTCTCTATGTCCATTATCCATGTTCCAGGTAAGGGTATTTTCTGGTTTTACTAGGTTAGACTAGAACAACAATTTGCTTATACACTTTTATTTTTTTCACCTGTATTTGAGGTGGACCAAACACCTATACGGTTGCTTTGGTTATAGTTGTTTTGTCCACCTCAAATATAGGTGGGCAAAATACCTCTACAGTTGCTACTACAATCTCTTTCTAGTTATTCTTTTTATAGTCACTGAAGTAATTTATTTAAAACTCTATTGCCAAGTTACTTTTCTGCCTTACAATCATGTAGTGTTTCTCCACTGTAGATAGGAGGGCATAAGCTATTTTTACATGCCATTAAGAGCCAACAATTATCTTGCCCTAACCTTTTCCTCCAGCTTCATTTACATTTTCTCACCAGCAGCTCAAACCTACTTGCAGTTACCTAAGTAATCATAGTTGTTTTTAAAAATGCCCAAGCTTTTGATTACTGTCCCTTCTTGTAAGTTCATCTCCTCTGCTATTCACCTTTTCTTCCCCAACCCAAGTCTAATTTCCTTCTGTATCTCTATATATCTCTTCACTTCTTTTTTTTCTCCTCTCCCATTCCAGACTTTATTTGATAAATACTAGACTTAGATCTTGGAACTGTAGTCAACTCACTTGAATCTGGGCATGATGGTGTTCACACAGTCCTCAAGTTCAAGGCCTTATCTCTTGTTCATTTAAACTTTGTACTTTCCAACTCAATAGTTATGCTCTTCTGGTCTGGTTGCATACAGCAGCCCCCAACTCCACATTCATGTTGCTTTTAGGGCTGTGAACCTGGGGTTCCTCAGACTTGGACCAAGTGTCACAGTCCTGTCCTGTGGAAACACTTGGAGATGTGAGAGCTCCTCAGCAGAGAAGGGCGTTAAACAGGAGGGCAGCCTGTGGAGGAAATTTGAGAGTATTTTCTACAGCCTATCTGCAATAGAGACATCTCTGACCACTATGGCTGTGCCAGTTTCCCTAGCTTTTCCTTCTGCAGTCCCACCAGGAAAATACTATGGTGTGCACTAAGTTCACTCTCTACTTGTTGGGGTCAGAAAAGGCTTGCCTTCCTCAAGAAGGTAGTCCTTAAATGGTTTCTCACTAAGACTGTTTTTGTCACTCAGTTCTTTCTCTGTCTGTCTGTCTGTCTGTCTGTGTGTCTCTCTCTCAGCTTTATAAGATGATTCTGTAAAGGCTGACTGGACATTTACAGATGAGAAAACTGAAATCAGAGAGATAAAGTAACTTGCTAGTTGGTGATAGAAACATGTTTTTGATTTGCAGACAAGTGAAAGCCTGATTATGAGTGTCATGTCTGTTGTTTTGCCTTTTGGTAGTCTTATTGACTGTAATGTGACATCTTTCCTAATCTGAGGGACATCTTCCCCATATTGACTATCTTGAACCTGTTCTTTGTACCTGCAGCCTGAGGAGATACAAAACCCAAAAGAGAAGTGCACAGCATTAACTCCAAGGAGAAAAAGCCTTTTCAGATTCTTTAAGGTCAATTCATTTGTCAGCTTGTTCAAAGAGCTGTTCCTAACCCTGACCCCTCTCTCAGACTTCATTAAGTGCCTCTCTGCAACAATGTCATAAGTGACTTGATTTTGTACTTCCCATATCATAGTATTAATATTTGTTTATGTATCCCCACTGGGCTTTGAATTTATCAAGAGAAGCAATTGAGTTTATACATATTTAGAGCTCAAGAACCTAGCAGAGTATCTGGCACATCAACATACTCTTGAGTTTGACAAATAAATGTTTTAGTTGAATTGAATATGCTCTTTGCAGGAATTTTTGGTTTTCCATTATGGCTTAAAATTTGGTTTTCACTACACTTCATGATTTAATGATTTTTTTCCCTCTGGTTAATTCACTCTAAGAATATAATAAAAAAAAAAACAACCCAGTGACCGATCAATATGGTCTATGGAATCACAGAGGAAAATTAAAAACAAATAAAGTAGGGTAGAAATTAAAATAGAGAGGAAACTGGTTAGATGTGTACTTCCTATCATCTCTAACTGGGGTTTCCACTAATAGCATGATGAGGAATGATTAATATTTGCCAGTAGAATCACAGCAGCTCCTGGATTAACTGTGAAACCAGGTATCCCATGTCTTATGGGAAATCCAGTGATCTCCCCAAACTCATAGCATCTTTTCCGGGTTTCCCATTTTGTTGGTAACCTCAAGGTTTGATTTCTGGCTTCTGCTAAATATCCATTCTTTACTCTGAATCTTGCAGCTGTTCCTTTATCTTCGTTTGGCACTGATGCAAGGGTGGGTTACTGGCCCCTCCTCCTGGATTTCCCACCCTAAATTCATGAGAGGCAGCTGTGTGCTGCAAACTCTCCCTGGAGATGAAGGATAATCATTTCCATATAGGGGAGCTGCATGGCTAATGTGCAGCCCTCTTCAGCAGCCAATCTCAGACTGAAAACTGAGTTTTCTCATTCTCTTTCCACCAACTTATAGCTAAGTCTTCTCTTTTTTTGTTCAGTCTTCTCTCCTATTCTTCCTCCTCATACACTTCCCTATTCTTTCTTATTTCCCAATTTCTCATGCAGGATGATTTTGTGATATTTTTCTGTTCTTTCTTTCCATACAGAGCCTTAGGTATCTCAAGATATTTTTATAAACAAAGGCTTTTTTTTTTTAACCTAGAAAAAACTCCTGTGCCAGTTTACAAATAAAACTTATTACATATATGTTTCTGTTGGGTAAATAAAAATTCAGTATTTTTCAATTTAATCCATGTGGTTATTTTCTCTGAAATGAGTATTTTACAAAATCATCTACAAAATAACACCTTTATTTACTGCTAACATTGATGTCTGAACCAATGCATCTGGTTACCAGTCTGATGTGTTCAGGTTGAGAAAAGCCAAGGAGTAATATTTATAGAATAGTATCTAGCTAAACCTAAAGTAATCTTGAATTAATGCTTCTAGGTAAATATTCCTTATATTTGATGTATGTAGTCAATCTGATATTTTGAACAACAGCAAATGTTCTTGACTTCTAAACTTCTGGACTCCCAAAGAAATTTTCTCTTTGGGAAAGACTTGAATTTATTTATTTATTTATTTTTTTTTTGAATTTATTCTTGCCAGCAAAGCTACTAAAACTACTAGTAGATTTGCTGGCAAGAAATCTACTTTAGTGAGTCAAACAGGGACCGTGGTAAGTCCTGGGGACTGATTGGCAAAGAAAAGTATTGCATACTTCTCTTCCTTTGGAGCATATGTTCTAGTAGAGAACACAGGTGACAGAAAGGAATAGATATTTATGTACTGTGGTAAGTTCTTTGAAGAAAATCAGCATGGCAAGTTGGTAGGAGGAGAGGAAGGTATAGTTTTGACTGAACATTTTGGGAAGTCCCCTTTGAGTCTTGACCTGTCATCTGAGACTTAAATGTATGTGAAGAATGCAAAAGAAAAATTACAAAACAAAATCAGGAGAGGCCAGTGAAGACACAGATGTTTGTGTCTTTACACTAGGGCTGCAGCAGTAGAGAAAAAGAAGGACATGAAGTTCAGGTATGTTTTGAAGGTTGAGCCCTCATAGTATTTGCTGGAAGGTCTATATCTATCTAGCTAACCAGCTAGCTATCTTTTTATATTTATATCTATTTATCTATCTGTTCACGAACCATGGATAACTTCCAGATTTATGTCTTGGGCAGCTTATAAAGTTCATTTTGAGTTAAGAAATTTAGTGTCCCATTATGGGCCTATAAATTTGAGATGCTTTTTTGGCTATTCAAATAGAAGATATTGGATACATGAATCTGGCGTTTTGGGAAAGGTTAGGCTGAAAATATAGATTTGCAATAATCAGCACACAGATGTTATTTGAAGTCACAGAACTAAGTGAGCTCTCCCAAAGAGCTATTCTTAGAGGACCTGCAACTGAGCTTTGAGGCAATGGAGATTTTAGAGGTCAGATGGAGGAACAGGGGAGAGAAAAGGATGAGAAGGCACAGTCAGTGAGGCAGGAGAATAGCAAGAGAGAGTGGCACCTTGAAAGTTGAGGAAGAGGTAGAACCCTATATCAGGCATGGAATCGTGTCTACTGTCTGTAGAAAAGTCCAGTCCAAGATTGCCAAATCTGTAACCTCCCTCAGTCTGAAGATATAAGTCAGGAGAAGTTTCAAACAGCACCCCAATTCAGTGTCTAAGGAGGCAGCAGTTCAGGGCATTTGCATGTGTCATGATTCTTCCAAGCTTGTGGTTGAACACGAAGTGACAGGCAATAAACAGGCAACTCCAGGCTGCCTTCGTGTTGGCATAAATTTGTTGGCTGGTTCTCAGTAGATAAGTCCAAAAAAGCTTTGTGATGAGAACAAAGTGTAAAGGCATGGTTTTAAAATTAGTACAGGAGTTTCACAATTTCCATGGTAAAAGCAGGATCATCTTTGCTAATCTGTGCTTAATTCCTTTTTTGCAGAAGCCATCATTTGCAAGGAGTAAAGAGCAGTACCTCTTTGCCATCCAGTTTTTTTGTCTTTAAATCCAGGCCCCAGATGAAAGTAGAAGCATCAATGGAGAGAAACATAACTTTTCATCTTATCTTATTATAAACAGTACTGACATTCTAGAAAGCCTTCCTTTGATGGCAAGTCCTGTGCCAAAGTAGGATACAGACATTTTGATACAGGCTGTTTTATTATCATCAATTTACTGACATACAGCTTTGACACAGTCATTTTGATGCCAGGAACATCTTGATGTGGCTGCCTTGAAGTGGCTGTTTTGATATGGGAACATTTGACTCTGCCTAAAAACAAACCAATAAACTTTACACTTATGTAAAAAAGAAAAGAAAATTATTACCAAGTGATGTGTATCAACAGACTTCACCCACTCACAAAGCCCCATCATATCCCCTGCCTCCCAATACAGAAGTTAAATTGCAGAGATGGACAGTGGGGTTCTGAAATGGAAAATAGTAACTAAGAGGGAAGTGGGGAAACAGAATCAGTGACTGCAACTCAGCAATGCAACCTGAAGGAAGTGAAAGGTGATTCAGTTCTTGTCATCTTCACTCAGTCCTTTAAAGAAGTCAGTGCATCTATAATACTGGAACATGCTCAAAGAATCTGCTGGGAAAAAAACTTCTGTCTCCTCCCCAGAGTTTGTAAGAGCTATGCATGACCGAATGTTTGTTTGATAGATATACACCACTGACCAAAAAACCTGACCAGAAAAAAGGAGAATGGAGGTATTACAATTCCAGACTTCAAACTATACTACAAAGCCATAGTAACTAAAACAGCTTGGTATTGGTACAAAAACAGAGAGTCAGACCAATGGAACAAAATTGAGTGCCCTGAAATAAAACCATACATATATAGTCAACTAATCTTTGACAAAGAAGTGAAAGACTTACACTGGAACAAGGACAGCCTCTTCAATAAATGCTGCTGGGAAAACTGGTCCAAAATGTGCAAAAAAAATGGACCAAGACAGCTACCTCGCACCATGTACTAAATGAAAATGAATAAAAGACTTGGATGTAAGACCGGAAACCATAATATACATAGAGGAAAATGTGGGCAAAACCCATGAGTTACAATCCAGAAATTCATTTCTGGATACATCTATAGCAGATAAAAATGAAGGAAAACATTAATAGCTGGGATTATATCAAACTAAAAAGCTTCTGTACAACAAGAGACAACAGAGAAAACAAAAAGAAACCCAACTGAGCAGGAAAAAAATTTTGACCTCCATACAAGTGATCAGGGTCTGATAATAAAAGATACAAAAGAACTCACACAACTTAACAAAAACAAGGTGAAAAACCCAGTTAAAAAATGGGGAGAAAAGTTAAAAAGTCACTTCTCCAAAGAGGAAATACAAATGGCCAACAGGCACATGAAAAAATGTTCAGTGTCACTAGCAATCAGGGAATGCAAATCAAAACCACAATAAGATACCACCTTACACCAGTAAGAATGGCCTACATCCAAAAAGCAGGCAACAACAAGTGCTGGCGAGGATATGGAGAGAAGGGAACACTTTTACACTGCTGGTGGGAATGTAAACTGGTCCAACCTCTATGGAAAACTGTGTGGAGGGGCCTCAAATTAATGAAAATGGGACTACCATTTGACCCAGCAATTGCTCTCTTGGGAATCTACCCAAAGGAGACCTCAATGCTTGTACAAAGGACACCTGTGCTCAGATATTTATTGCGGCACTGTTTGTAATTGCAAGGACATGGAAGCAACTGAAATGTCCTAAAACAGATGACTGTATGAAAAAGATGTGATATATATACACAATGGAATTACACATCAATTAAAAATGACAAATTGGATGATTTTATGATAACATGGATGGACTTAGAAGAAATCATATTAGCAGAAACAAATCAAAAAGAAAAAGACAGAAACCAAATTGTTTCACTATTATATGGGACACGGGAAAGATAAATAAAAACCCATGAAGAAAAGTCAAAACAAGCTAACAACCAAATTAAAGTACACAACTCAAGGGTGGGGGGCCAGGACAGGGTGGAAATGGTCAGAGAGGGTGGGGGGGTGAACCCTGGAGATCACAATGATGTGAAATTTATATATAAATAAATGATTTAATAAAAATAAAAATAAAAAATAAGATATGTACCACTGACTGAAGGACAGTATGACTGAGCAGCTTCAGAAGACCCATAGCAATGCACACTCAAATGGGAGGTAGGAAACCCAGGTTGACAAGATATAGATGTGGGCATGGAGGAATCAGATGGCTGGGCTGATCTAGGGCTGACATGCAAGTATGACTAGACAATATAAAGGAAGTAAAATGCCTGGGGTCCTTGTCTCATTCATATTATTAGGAACTAATCACAGATAATTATTGAGCATCCTGATAAACTGGCTTCTTTCAAAACAATACTTTTTTTCTCACTAAGATTCTCTCTATAAGCTACAATAAAACTGGAACACTTATTCTAGAAACTAGTTAAATCATTAATCTGATTAATGATATAATTTCTCCATTACCAGGTGTTCATATCATTTAAGTTCATGAAATAAAATATTGAATATTTTCATTAAGATGAATCTCCATCTATTTTTGCTTCCATTATCTTTTCAAAGATTTGAAATGTTATTTAATTGAATTTGAAAATGTTCTTGGAAGCTATTGAATGATAGGTAATGTGAAGCTCTATATAATGCACATGATTTGTTTTCTGGAAATAGGAATTTCCCCTCTTCCAAACCCATTTATTTTGTCTTTTATTGCAATTATTATCTATTTTATTTTAGTTTCAACTCTTTCCAAATACTCTCATTTCAATTTAGGTCAGGAGATATATACTAAGGACTATAGTGTGCTGGTCACTTTGCTAGGCACTATGGGGAATAAAGATACAAATATGAATAAGAAAAATTGCCTCTCTCCTCTAGGGGGAGTTTAGACTTGAATCAACAAAATATAAAACAGAGATTTCATTAGGCACTTTTATGCAGGTAAATATCATCTCATTAATTTCAGACACCATAAATTGGCACAATCAAAATGGCTTGGGACTGCAGTGGCTGGAGTAATTAAATTCTGTTGGGAGAAGGATAGGAGAATGACATTTACTATGGGGAGCCTACTCTGTGATAAGCAGTGTGCTAAGTGTTTTACATATCTTATCTTATTGGATCCTCCCAACATTCCAAGAAAAAACAACATTTGCCAAGGAGAATACATCTGCTTGGTAACATTAAATACACTGAGCACAATGGTACTGTTCAGATTTCATGTGGACTCTACAATCCAGAGCCGGTGGGGTTCATACTCACTTCATAAGCTGCAAGTGTGCAGGTTAGATGGCAGGTAAGAAAAGAATTGGTGGCTCATTACACTAATGTAGAGCTTGAGACCATGGATTTAACACAGGTTGAGGGGGCTCTAATCTTACTTTTACTTCCTATTAGTTATTGCCTCCCCCAAGTTACTTAGCTTTCCTGGGCCTTAATTTCCTTATCTGAAAGTCAAGTCTACTTCCAGTGCCTGATAAATACCTGATTTAAAAAAAAATAGCTATTACTATGAAGTGGGAGTATCTGCTATTCCAAATAGGTAGGAAGTTTCCCAAGTACCTTTTTCCATTGATGAATCCAGGCCTCCCCTTATGAACTCAAGACAGGATGGGGGCATGTATACAAGGTTAGCTGGACCCAGCAAAGTCTCGGTGTGGTGGCCAATGCTCCTTCTGGAAGGCCTGTGTGATGGGAGAAGTCCGTGGAGACACAGTAGTCCTCAAGTGATGCCAATGGGAAGTTGAGCTGACAACCACAGGTTGCACACAATCCTGGGGAAGGTGGTTTGCATTTCTGCCTGGCCTCTCCAACAGAACCCCTCACAATGTCTGCTCCCCACCTCTGAAATAACCCCCAAAGATCCTCATATTTTAATAGTTAAGTTTCCTCCCACATGGTGATTTACCAGGTTCATCTATATAATATGGCAGAAGTGATGGTTTGACAGGTTCTACAGAAAATAATAAAGGGCTCCATGGCTTCTGTCTTGATCTCTCTCTTCCTCTCTCTTTCAGATCACTAACTGGAAGCACTGAGGTTCATCTTGGGTATCCCTTCACAGAGGCAGATTGCAGGGAACTGGCTTCCTTGCCTACAGACTTGTATATGGGTAGGCTTAGAAGCAGCTTCTCCAGCTTTGTAAGACTTCATATGCTGGCAGTCCAGGCTTCAATTCACAACACCCTCATGAGAGTTCCTGAGCCAAATTCAGCCAGAATCGCGACCATTGAAAACTATTAACTAATAATGATCTATTTCCTTTAACCGCTAAGCTTTGAAGTAAGTTGTTACAGAGCAATCGATCACTAGTAGACTATTCTCATTGCTGAGTAATCCCTCATTCCTGTGGTCTTGGTTCTAATGTTTGTATTTTCTCCAAGGACATTCTCTCTGTGAGAGTGCGTGCATGTGCGCGCAGGCGCGCGCGCGCACACACACACACACACACACACACACACACTCAGTTTATATTCTATTTCTTCAGGAAAGTTGTAATCTTTTCTACTCTTTAGGGATTATAACTTTCAGTGTATCTGACACAATCTGACACTATCTTAGTGGATTTAGGGAGTTTCTAAACTGGGAAAACAACTTTTCTCTCATTTGTCTCTTTTCCCAATTTCACCACAAGGAATAGACTACAAGGAATATCCCAGGAAGCAAACTGGTTAGTTTAGTAATTTAAAAGATAATGTATAAAAAATATCATCCCACTAAATATATTATCTCCTTTCACAGTCCTGGGGTGTAGTATTTTCATTATCCCCATTTTGCAAAAAAGAGGATGTCTGACTGGAAGTCACATGACTGATATATTGCTAATAAATGCTAAGCTCCAAATTCCAGTGACTCCACAGTCCTTGTTTTTAACCTGTAGGCCACACCACCTGCTTATATTGGTTATTCCGGTGTTATGATAGTAAAACCTAGTGAAAAGATGAGTTCTGGGGAATCTATATTCACTATAAACAAGGTTCTTAAAAAGAATCATGGATGGATATTGTTTTACAAAATATTTATTTTATTCCCAGTCAAATATGTGGCACATACATTTCAAACATATTTGTGGAGTCAGATGAAGTATTTTTCTCAGGCAAACTTGTGGGTCTCAGACAAATGAGGGGATTTTTTTTTTAGTTTTTTAAAATTTATTTATTATTTAAACAATTTATTTATATATTGTATTTCACATCACTGTAATCCCTAGCTGAAAGTGTTGTGGGTGTAATCCCCAGCTACTGTGTGGGTGGCTCTCCCACACTCTCCGTCCCTACTTCAGCCCCATCTGAACCCTTGTAACGTATTCCCTCTCCAAAGCAGCTATATGACATTTTCTCTACTCTCCACAAATCTTCACTCATCCCTCCCACACACACATGACTTCCCCTTCACTCTCAGCAAATGACTCAATACCCACTGATAGGAAAAGTACAAGCTACCCAGAGATAACCTCCTTGACTTCCCATCACCAGTCCTGAAGTCTGGCCTTCCTCCAAATAGCTCCCATCCTCCTCTGTGGTTACAATAAAATGTTCCTCCTTCTCTCCACAGTAAATGACCCTGCTTGTTCTTTGTAACCCATACTCTCTACTTTGTCAAGAATTTTGCTCTACTGATTTCTTCCTCTCTCTTCATTGCCTACCTTTCTCAGTCTCACTAAATCCTTTCCTCAGTGCTTAAAGTAGTCAAGTCACTGCTTATTATGTAAAAAAAAAATGAACAAAATATTCCCTGCCCCCCCCACCCTTTCTCTCTTCCCTTTCTCAGGCATGTGTCTTGAAGAATTGTCCATACTTGGTGTCACTACTTTCTTACTTCCCACTCACTCCTCACCACTACATCTCAGGTTTTGCCATCATTACTTCCAATCTGCATCAACAATGACACCTCTTAATTGCAAACACCTAAGGACACTGCCCACTCCATTTATTTCTTCAATAGTAGTCAACACTAATGTTCACTGTCTCTTGAACTGCTCTCATCACTTAGCTCGATTTCCTTTATTTCTCTCTGACTACATTCTTCCAGTTAAGTGTCTCTTCTACTGATCATTCCCTTCCCTTGGAGTTCTGTCCTGGGGCCTTTTCATTTTTTCAACCTATACTTTTTGTGGGTAGCTCCAGACACTGCTTTGGCTTTGCCTACCTGAGACGCACATAAAATTCTGACCTATCTCTCCCTTCTGAGTTTCATACCTAAATATATATTAATCCAGTCCCTGAACATTTCAGGGACTTTTCAAACTCAGCTTCTCCAGACTACTTTTTTTTCCCCTCTCTTCTTCTTCTTCCTACAGAGTCTTCTGGACCAGAGAATGATTCTACTCTTCAATAATAGCCTATCTCAGAAATATGGGTATCCTTTTCAACTATTCCCTCACCTTTACCCCATTTCCAATCAAGTCTGATGACTCTACCTCCTTAATATCTCTGAAATTCATTGATTCATTTCCTTTTCCACTTTTTCTGCCTAGGCTGATCCTCATTGCCTCTAACCAGCATGGCCACAAAATCTCCCAACCATTTTGTCCTGAAATCACTTCTTTATCCTATTACCAGAATGATTTCTCTAAAGTGCAAATCCTTCAAGATAAAACCCCCATTTCTTGGTATAGTATGTATGACCTCTGAGACCTGGCTGTCTGTCACCAAGCTCCCATTTTCATGTCTTTTCCTATACAATCTCTTATCTTGCTAAGTTCATACTAGATTCAGGAAAACAGTCCTTAGTCTAACTTACTCTTCCTCTGAAATATCTTCTCTGTTCCACTAACCTTTGTTTCTACCTATTGGATTAGGTTGGAATTCTTTTCCACATGCTTTTGAGTCTTCTATATATAAGGGACTTTTCTAAAAATGTGTGTACATCATGGTGATAGGTACCTTGAGTCAATACATGTTTTAACACTGTCCTATATCTCGTATTTCTTTTACTCAAAGTACATGTGTCTGTTTTCTATTCTTAGACTCATGATATTTTAGGTCATAACAATCAACTAAAGTGGGTAGAATTTAGGGCACTGGAGCAAGACTGCCTGCATTCATTTTCAGACTGCAATATCTTGGGTCTGTGACATTATATGACTTATGGCTCAGTTTTGCTATCTGCAAAATGGAGACCATAACAGTATTTGTCTTACAGAGCTGTCATGAAGATTAAATAAGGAAAGGTAAGTGAAGTTTTTTTTTTTTTTTGAGACTAGGTCTCGCTATTTTTGCCTGTGGAACCACAGGCTCACATTGCCCAGGGTGCCACAGACTCAAGCAATCCCCAGCCTCAGCTTCCTAGGTAGCTGGGATTACAGGCGTGTGCCACCATGATCAGCTATATTGTTTTGGAATTAGGTCTTGCTATGTTCCCCCAGCAGGACTCGAACAATGATCCCTGGCCCCGGACGTGGCTTCCTAAGCTGCTGCATACAGGCATGTGCCACTATGCCCGGCCACAGAATTTTCAAAAAGCACCTGATCCTCAGCAAACTGTCAAATGAAGATCATCATTACTTTTGAAAGCAGGCACTGTGTCATTTTTTTCCCCGATAAATGTGCTCACTAAATATTTATGAAAAGAGTAAAGGAAGTATTTATATCTAAACTTGTCATCAAAATTATTAACGTTAACCCCAAAATGAATATTAAATACATCACACTATGCATAAAAATTACACTAATATGGTCACTGGTCACTTGAGCTTTTTGGAAATGAGGTCACTCTATTTCGACTCAGGCAATCAGGGAATTATACTCTGTTGAGGTGAAAGGTCTGACTCAAACAGGGTACCTCAAGGTTCAGGAAGGCATTGTGGCTAACTCCAAGGCAATGTCTTCTTTATGGAAATGTGTTAAAAGCAAGGAAAAATTAAGGCAACTGTTTTCAAGTAATTAGACTCCCAGGTTCTTTATTCTTCCAGTGTCATAGACACCATCCATCCTGCTGAAGGAGTGACCCCTGTTCCCTGGGTACCTTACTGGTCCCTTTCCTTTTCCCTTTCCCTTTTAGAAACCTAGCTTTAGTTTAAGCTTCATAAGCTATGTGACTTAAAAGTTAATTTGTAAAGATGAAAGCATCTAGTTCCACCAGATGCTTGGTAAGGAAAAAGAGAGCAGAATAGATTGTTTAATATAGGTGGGTTTGTTTCCAAAGAAACAGTAAGAGAGAACTCACTTGACTTAAGACAAGTTTTCAGAGTTGGAGAAGAAGTTGGACCAGGCCATGTACAACACCAAGCTGCTGACGACAGATGCAAGTAAATAAATGTGCATTCCACTCTCATTATTACTTGCCTAGCTCACTGGCTTCCTGATTCTGCTAGGGATAGACAGGCACTGACACAGAATTTCTGTCTTTGTAAAGAAAGCTGGCCTCTAGAGGAACGACCTTGATAGACTGAACTATAAATACAATATTAATCAGAGCAATTTGCTCTTGAATTATGCTTTCCTTTCCCATTATCCCAAAGCAACTCTAAGAGAGAAGCAAAAAAAAAAAAAAAAAAAAAAAAAAAAAAAAAAAAAAAAAAAAAAAAAAAAAAAAAAAAAAAAAAAAAAAAAAAAAAAGCATACTCACTGGCCATTTAATGAACATGCATGTAAGTGAAAGTCAAAAATTTCAACATGGGGGAAGAAACAATCAAATCCCGCCTTCAAGAGAAAGTTATTTCTCAAGATGGGTTAAGTTCAAATAGACCCCACAGGTGGCACCCCCGTGCCAAATGATCTCTGTTTTGGAGTCACAGAACAAGGGGTCAAGGAAAACCAGGTTAACCTCAGGTCCACAAATAACTGGTCACCTTCACTCTTTGCAAGAGTGACCTGAACAATCCTTACTCCCAGTTCAGCTTTCTTGCAAAGGGCTGTTCTTGAAAGTCTAGGGCAAGGAGAACCAGCCTATTGTTAGTAAAGAGAAAGTAAAGTAGAAACGTGCAATGACAGTCTGTTGGTAATAAGAATAACACATTGCCTCAATTTGTTCTACCCTCTCATTGGATGTGAGCATGATTTATCAGGTCAAATGAATGCCTGATTTCAACAAGAGCAGTCCTCTAAATATACCCTAAACACATGTCATCAAATGAACATTCCACCCAGTGAAAGGAATGTTTTCAGCTGAAAGGTGGAACACTGAAAGGGGAGACCCTTCAATCTCCTTGCTTTAAGAGCCTGGGCTGCCAACTGAGTGACTGTTTTACAAGTCAAAAGCTGGCCTTTCCTTCTCCACTGGTGCCTCCACTTGAGAAAAGAAAATGGAGCAGAGGCTCTGCTTCTAGTGACCTGCTGAGTAATGAAGGCTTGTGGAGTTGCTTTGTTTTTTTTTCTTTTTTGTTTTTAAATCAGAACTGAGCTGACAGTCTTCCTGATGACAGGGAGGGCCAGGGCAACTTAAAATCCACCTCCAGCTCCACAGGAAATGAAGAAGCTGAGGCTCATTCCTGTTAGCAGGTGTGAGTCAGACACCCAGAGAGCTCCAAAATTGAGTAAGAAGCTGCCATTTTGTCATCAGTGTTCCCACCACCACCACACAAAAATAAATACTTTGAGAAAGTGATCCAGGATAAAAGAAACGATCTGCCTGGGAGACAGACTGAATAGAAGGTTTCCATTGAATGCAACTTCATTATGCAACTTTTTCCTTTCACTCAGAGATTCCAACTCTTAGTGGAACCAATTGTGACAAGGAAGTGCTGACAGCCCTGGGAACTGGCAAAGCTGACCTTGGTTCACAGCTTTGAAACTCTGTCTGATCACTGAGTTGTTAGTTGAGTATAAGTAAATAAACTTGGCCTCCTTGAGCCTCTGTTTTTAAATCTGGGAACTGGGATTGATAACCTTGAGTGATAAATTCATATTTATTCCTAGTGCCTGAGCTGGTGATACATCATGACACTCATAATGATTCCCTCAAATCTCCCTGGAGACACTCTCCTTGTTTCCTGTTTATTTAACACTGAAATTCTGTCTCTCTCTTCTGGTCACCACTGGAAGGATTGTGATTGACTTGTATATATCTAGCCAATGCTAGATCAAAGGAACCTAAATATACCCAAGATAAACTGTTTGATAACCAACTTTCTTTTTTTTTCTTGTTCACCTCATTACTTTTTATTGATTGCACACACACACATATATACACATATATATTATATCAGTGTCTACCCCAAGGTTCTCCTATCACCCGTGCACCAAGTTAGTCTTTGGTGCCCTCCCCCTCCCCCTTTTCTCTCTCCTCCCCTCTTGCTCTCTGCTTTCCTTCTGTTGGCAGTTTTAAATTTTTCTTAACCATTTGCTTATTTTTACTATATCCCTCATATAAGTGAGACCGTCCCATATTTCTCTTTTTCTTTTTGGCTAATTTCCTCTAATATGATTCCTTCTAGCTCCATCCATGTTGCTGCAAATGACATAAATTTGTCTTCTTTGATTGATGCATAATATTCCATTGTGTAAATATACCACATCTCTTTCCGTCATTTGTCCATTTTGGGGCATTTGGGTTGTTTCCATATCTTGGGTATTGTAAATAGTGCTGCAATAAACATGCAAGTACAGGTGTCTTTTTTAATTAGTGTTTTTGTGTCCTTTAGGTAGATTCCCAGTAATGGGATTGCTGGGTCAAATGGTAGTTCCACTTTCAGTTGTTTGAGTTTCCTCCACACAGCCTTCCATAGTGGCTGAACCAGTTTGCATTCCCACTAGCAGTGTAAGAGTGTAAGAGTGTTCTTTTTTCTCCACATCCACGCCAACACTTGTTGTTGCCCATCTTTTTTATATGGGCCATTCTTACTGGTATAAGATGGTATACCAGTGTGGTTTTGATTTGCATTTCCCTGATTACTAGTGATGTGGAGCATTGTTTCATATGCCTATTGGTCATCTGTATTTCCTCTTTGGATAAGTTTCTTTTTAGTACTTCTCTCTATTTTTTAACTGGGCTTTTTGTTTTGCTTTTAAGTTGTGTGAGTTCTTTGTGTATCTTTGTTATCAGGCCTTTATCACTTGTATGGAGGGCAAAATTTTTCTCCCAATCAGTTGTGTTTCTTTTGTTTTGGTTATTGTCTTTTTTGCTATACAGATGCTTTTTAGTTTGATATAGTCCCAACCATTTGTTTTCCTTCATTTTTTTTCCTGCTGTAGATGTGTCCTGAAATGGATTTCTGAAGGGTAATTCATGGAGGGTTTTGCCTAGGTTTTCCTCTATGTATTTTATGTTTTCCAGTCTTACATCCAAGTCTTTTGATAACCAATTTTCTAGTGAGACGAATTAGACTTGAACATCACAATTTTATTCTCTGGCATTTATCTTTTCTGTTTACTTAAACTTTATTTTTTAGTAAGTTACATGTAGTTCATTTGGAATATATTTTGCAAAGAGGACCTGCAGTAGATAATTTATACCAGAGGAGGGGAAAACTGATCATGAATATTTTCACTTGTTTCATTATAAAGTCCATAATTCTAAACACACAACACAGGGGTCTCAGTCAAATTCTGTGGTTCTCAGTCTAAAGTGTACATCAGGTGATATATTTGGGAGCCCCACCCCATACCTATTAGAGCAGAATTTCTTGTGCAAGAGTAATTGGCAATGGTGGCCCCCCCTGTGATTCTTATGAGTCACTAGAGAAAGATGCATAAATACAGTATACTGGGATCAAAGGATCAAAGGGATGCCAAGTGCCACTAGTACCAATGGCCCTTTCCTGTTCACGCTGGTTTCTTACTTCCAGGTACTCAGGTCAGAAGCCTTGGAATCACCCATGACTTAATTCTTACTTTCACACTGCATATCCAGTCTCCAAGCAAATCTTGTTGGGTCCATCTACTTTCAAAATAGCTCCAGGAAAAACATGTTCATATACTTAGGATTCATCACTTTTGCTGATCCCGTAATACAGTCTTTTTTTCTATAGAGCACCCAGAGTGATTCTGCTAAAATGTTCAGTCCGATGGTTTCATTCTTTAGCTCACAAACCACTTTGGCCCCTGGTCTCCCACCTCCCATGGCTCCCGCTTTCCCTCAAAGTAAAAGACAAAGTCCTTACCATGGCAATCAGGGCTTTACTGGCCTGGAAGCTGGCCCTGGGCCCCTGTTCCCTACTGCTCCACAAAGGAGCTTCCTTGCTAGCCTAAGTCTATTCTCATCTCAGGTTCTTTGTGTTGGTGCTTCCTTCATTTGGAAAAGTTGTTCCCCAGAGACATCCACATGGCTAACTCCATCAGCCTCCAAGTTCTTCATCTGTCTTTCTCAATGACTCTTGTGACAACCCTGACCATCCAATGTCAGGGGCAGCCTGCCTTTCTCACCCCAAATTCTTCTGATTCTTCTTTTACTGATGTACTTTCCCCCCCCAAAGCATCAATTACCTATTAGTTTAGTATATATTTTTTTGTGTTTTTTTATCTTCCCTGTATAGAACATAAACCTTACAAGGACAGGATGTATTTTGTTTCGTTCTATCACATAGCCCAAATATCAGAACACTACCCGCATGAAGCTACCGCTCAAGAAATGCGTGTAGCAGTTAATGAATGAAGTTTCTTTACTCCAGAGAGTGCAAACCAAGTAGGTGAATCACCTTGCAGAATGCTGCCTCAACAAAATTTTTTTCCTAATTAATTGAATTTGTCACAAAGGTGATAACCACAACTTATATGATATTTTAAGACACTTGTGATGCTGTATTCTACAGATGCCATAAAATGTTACTCTTGTTTCTCAAGTCAAGAACTAAGAGATGTTAAACTCTATGGTGGCAATCAACAGCAAAATCAAAACAGTTTCTAGAAATATTACTTTAGCTATTCTTCTGCACATGATTACACTGGGAGTGGGGCATAAGAGTCCTAGAGCCTCCAACTTCTACCAGTTGGGGAGGGGTCAAAACCAAACTGTCAGAAGATTGATTCTATGAAATGAGTTAGTACTAGAAACTCAGTTCATTTCAAAGAACATGTTTAAAGAGAGACATTTCATTTCACATATCTATTTTTATTTTATTGGGCTTTATCACTACCTCCCCCCCAGAAGGGTTAGCCCAGCAGGGCAGAGAGATCAAGAACATCAGGACAGTGATCCAAGGCAGCTGCGATCACCCCTGGTGGAAACACAGTCTCTGAAACCTCCCCCCTCACAGGACAATGCTCTTAATTAGCTGCACCATATTTTGCAGAGAACAAAAGCTCCCCACCCCTCACAGGAAAAGCTTTTCCAGGAGATATCTCATTGGGGAAGCGCCAGGCACACAACAGGGAGAGAACATACAGGCTGTTCTGAGCTCTGCAAAGAGACACAAACTCTGGATTCTCTGGGGAGCTGCAGAGGTTAGCCGGCACATTTTTTCTCCACGTGACAAGCATGTGCTTCACATACCCTGAGGTGGCCCACTTCAGAGGACCCCTCTTCTTCTCCCCCTGCCTCACCAGTCAGCCTTAGCAACATGGGGGGTGGCAAAGTAAGCTGGAATAATCTTCAGAATAGAGCATCTGGGAAGCAGTAGGGAAGGAACTGGGAGTTTATTTCAGGTGACAGACATAGAGCAGGCCCCTATTTTTTCCTGAGACTATAATAATATTTCTGGAATGGGGCTGCTTGAATCATATGTCTCTTCATATCACTGTGTGGGAAGTCTCGGTTATGAGCCTAACAATTGAAGAGATGGTGGTGCTTTTAGGTCTGGGTGGGTGGGGGGCTGTGCAAAGGAATCTAGAGACGGGGAGTAGGGGCTGCAAGCCAAAAAGGCAACTGAGGAGGAAAGGCCTGCCTCACTTGAAGTTGATTTGGGGGAACAAAGAAGATAAGGCTGAAAAAAATCTTTCCTTAGCAACAGTTTTGTATTACCCCTTCCCCCATGAAATGTTTTTTTAAAAAACAGAGGAAAAAAAAAATCTTGTTTAAGTGCCTCTTCCTGAGTCAGTCCACTGTCAGGAAAGGAAAATCCAAATGCTCAAATATTCTATTTTTGTGCCCAGAGGCTCCAGGCCGTGTGCACAGACTCTTCCTTACTTTGAAGGAAAGGAAGTTGGGCGTGAGGTCTCCCTGACAGAGGCCAGAATGGAGGGAAGTAGCATGACTCTAAGAAAGCCTTCTCCAAGCGGTCAACATTTTAAGGAGTCAGGACACAGTGAGAGCTGCTTTGGAAAGGGCCTGAGACTGCAGTTGATTAAAAAAAAAAAAAGTGCTTCTCTGATGATTCCTTAGGCAAACAGTTGTGGAACTCTACTTTAATTGAAAGTTTAAACAGCTGCGTTAGTATTGGGCTACATCTGGTCATTGAGCTTTACTGCCATCACCTGCCTCTTGGCTACCACCTAGATAAGGATAGGAGGCCTGATGAAGAATATCATGTTTGATGTGCAGGCCAAACACAAGTCCTGGGTCACTAATAAAAATTATAAAATAGCAGTTACCTGTGTAGAGAAGTCCTCTTGTCTGTATATTTTGCTCTATTTTGAGCATCAGTTGCTGCTTCTGCTCTAGGTTGCCTTAAACCAGTTCAGTGATGATATTAAGGGCCTCTAACCTAGGAAATGGGATACTGCCCACTTTGCCTTTCCATCAGGCATAGCCCTGCCCCCTTTCCACTATGCAGAGGGCCTTTTGTGAGCTCAGGTTCTATTGATAGGAGTGGTAGACTTGTGAGAGTCTGTCTATTCCTGCCTTCTTGGTTCTCTGTCATGAGAGTTAGAACTTCAAAAAGAACCTTCTGTTTTCAAAGGGTTTCCTGAGAAGCTGGTGGCTAAAGATGGTGGCTGAAGCTGAAAAGGTCCATTTAAAAAGAGAGGCTAATTTCTTTAGCTTTACTAGCTTATTAATGTATCAGGGTAGCAAAGGTCCTGCCACAGGCTGACCCTCCCTAAAACACAAATCTGATCATGACTTTCTACCCCTGCTCCTAAATCTTCAATGATTCCCCAGTACCCTTAAACTAATTCCCAGGCATCCCCTTTAGGATTTACAAGACCCCTTTATGGGTAGGTTCCTATTACTGTGCCTGAGGCAATACCCTTCCACTTTCTCCCCCCCACCCCCCAACACCTACAATGTTCGCATACTTCCTCTGGTCCTGACCTCCACTGCATTAGCCTTACTGAACCACGTTCAGTCCCTCAAATATTTGCTGCCTCTATTCCACAACTTTTTAATACATTTTTTTCTAACTATTTCTAACTCATCATTTAAATTCTTCCATTCAACATTTCTGCCACAGGCAGCTTTCCTGCTCTTCATCACCCTGACTGTAAAGGTTTCTCTCTTCTTGAAGCTCCCGCAAACCTTGTGCTTTGTCTATCACTTAACACCTTTCTTTGTCATTATGTGTTCGCACATCTGTCTCACCTATTAGATGGTAAACACCCTGTGGGCTGTTTACCTGTGGGCAGCCCTAAAGTCTCTATCTTGCCCACTGTTGTCTTGCCAGTGCATGGACAGTTCTTGGCACTGTATTTGTTGAACAAAGGTGCGTACACTATGACAATATCACAAAACAAGGCCCCATGGGTCTTCCGAGATTTGCATTTGCCATGCTTATTTCATTCATTTATTTAGATTTATTTTTGTCCTTATGTCTCATTGTTTTTGCTTTTTATGTTATTTTGTTTTTTTTTTTACTTTTCTCTTAAAAGTTTCTTTCCATATATATATGCATATGTAATATATATGGACATATATTTTTTTTTTTGGTTTGACCATATATATTTTACTCCAGTGCCTGCTGAGGTAGGGAAAGGGCAGAAAATTTGTGGTTGGGTCTCTCTGAACTCCCTCTCCCATCCCACCTTCTCCAAAAATCTCAAAAATCCCCTTAGATCTGGGTGTGAGATATCCCCAGCCAGCTCAGAGCCCACAGGGGAAACTCCCTGTCTGTGTGTCAGATCTAGTAATTTCTTCTTCTTCTTCTTCTTTTTTTTTTTTTTGAGACTAGGTCTTGCTATTTTTGCCCTTGGAACCACAGGCTCTCATTGCCCGGGGTACCACTGACTCAAGCAATCCCCAGCCTCAGCTTCCCAGGTAGCTGGGATTGCGCCACCACGCCCAGCTATGTTTTGGAACTAGGTCTCGCTATGGGTCCCAGGCGGGACTCGAACCGTGATCCCTAGCCCCGGCCGCTTCATAGGCTGAAGCTTACAGGCACGAGCCACAGTGCCCAGCTCTTCTTTTTTTTTTATTATTAATTTGAAAATTAATTACAATTAAGTATTGTAATTATTTTCAAATGACTTATATTTATGCCTATCTTTCCTACACTTTCATGGAGAGTAAAAGACAAATCTTTAGTTAATCCTTTCAATACCCAATGTTGCTGTACCCAATTTGTGTCTCATGAATACAGGATGACTTACAGTCTAAATCTTCCATAGAAATTGAATTTATCACTGTACTGTTGTGGAAAAGCTTGCTAGATATATTTGGTGATGTGGCGACAGAACTAAATTTCTCGGAATCAGTTGTGGTTGAGGATGGGCTTGTTAACTGTACTCCTGAACTCTGTGGGTGCCACAGTCTTGGTTGGTTGGCAGAAGCAGGAAGGCAGCAGTTAGGAAAAAATGTTGTTCCAGGGTGCCCTCTAGTGATCCAAGGCGCCAGTAGGCCAAAAGCCAGGGACCTTGAACTTGAGTTGGAAACAAAATCATGGAGGGAGCCTTATAAAAGTATAAATGCCAAGATGCCAAGCCAGCTAGGAGGCCAATTCTTTCAGTTAGCATCCTCCGGGATCTGATCACAGCCCTCAGATCACTTTGTGAAGTACTGACTAGAGGAAGCTTATCATCCAAATTGATGGACCAGTGACTGGCTGCTGACTACTCACGTGTTGAGTGAGAAAGAGAGACACACAGAAAGATTGCCTGGACCTTTAGTATGGAGTGCAGTCTAGAACACACAAAAATAGCCAGCAGCATTTAGCTCTACCATTAAGTAAATATTTGAGGAAGGATTGATTGGGTCACCCTCTCTTGTGTCTGTTCTCCAATCCTTTTCTCCTTTTGTGCCCTCCCTGGCAATGAGCACCTGGCTTCTATACTATATCACACTATATCAGACTGTTCACATATATTATTTCTGGAAGTCTCTGAAATCATCATAAACAGGTGTTTTGCAACAACCCCTATCTGGGTAGGTTCACCACCAATTCTAGCTACTTAAAAAACAATGTCAGAGCCCTCAGCATCATCATCACATGCTAGCAGGAGAAACCAGCTAGAAAAGAAACAGGAACTTGCGTCTCTCCCCGACCCGCAGGGTAATACTTTTAGTCCAGCCCTCCTAGGTCCAGGTGTGCAAACTTACTCATGTGCACATCCATTGGGCTAGGTGTGTATACAATCACGGGGAGTGAGCAGTACTATAGGTGTAGTTACAGAAGCTAATGGCAGAAGAGTGTGAAAACCCCTGATAATTCATTTATCCAACAGCAGTGCATTCCTTGTGCTATATAGTCAAAGGAAAGTATGGCCAGACAATGAGTTCAAATATTGGCAGCTGCTAGAATTTGCTTTTCTGTGTTCCGTATTTATATTCTGTTAAGTAAACTCACTAGGAAGATAAATAAAGCAACAGCCACATCCTTCTTTCTACTGTAAAAATAGTTAATTCATACTCATAAGCCCAATAGACAATGTCCATCAGGGACAAAAAATATTGCCCCACCATTGTATTTCTTCTTCATAATTTCAGCTGAAGGCTGCTACTTTATTTAAGAGTTGTTAGCACATTAAAATGTTTGTTGAGTCTTGCAAAGTGATCAGTCACTCTGATGTGCAGTCTAGTATTCCAGTCTAATTCATATACATACTTTGTCATGTACTAGTATTAACTAATAAATTTAGTTAAACAGTAAAAACCACATTATTGGTGTCTATTAAATTTCTGGACATGTATTGGGCCAGAGAAATATACCTACTCTGTGGGGATCAGAACCTAGAGAGGACATTATCTTTGATTCAATGTGATGAATATTCTGCCAGAAGTGGGAACTAGGGTAGCACAGGCCAATTGTTCTTTTCCTGGGACACAGTAAAATAGAGAAGTGCTATCACAGAATCTTTTAGCTTTTTGTTGTGGTACCACTGTAGGTTTCAGGAGTACAACTTCCCACCTCCATAAATGTCTATACCATACCAAAACCATCACAAAATTTCTGGATACCATTCATCTCTAACCAATTAGTTCCTCTGCTCATTTCTCCTATTCCTGTAATATTTTATGATTGACAAACATCAGAATTTTCCCAAGGAGCAGATAAGACCACATCATTTATTTTCAAATTATCTTGGACAAAGGAGTTATCAGATTTCTCCTTACAAATAACAATGTTTTCTTCTAAACCTTCTCTCATCTCACCACTACCCCCCCATTTCTATATTTCTATATTTTCAAAACAAAACATGGCTGACCCCATGCCATCTGATTTCAGTCCTGCTCATTTGCTTGTCTGGAAAAAATTTAAATATAAGTTCACAGAACCTTTAATGAGAAAGCTCATTAAAATGCTTGAAATGGGGAAACAGATTAGAAGCACAACATAGCCCACTCTTTTCCTCTTCAGTTCGTTCTCCCCCTCCCAGACTGCAGTATTATAAATGCCAAGGCGAAGTGAGTCACGAGGTTGGAAAAGGCACCGCTGAATGGCACTGTCTCTACCTTGCCGCTTTGATGACATTTATCTTGCTTCAGTGCAGCACTAAAATGTGGCCCAAACAGCAGGAGGGCCCTGTGCCTGTAATGATGGCCTTGGTAAAGCCTTTGATTGTGTGTATTTGGGTGGAACTTGAGCTTGTAATCGGCAAATGCACACATTGTCTGGTTTCAGAGACTCTCTCTTAGAAAGCTTGTTTGTTCCTGGTGTAGGGCATATTTCCTTCCTTTCAGGTGTATCTGTGATCACCTTGTGAAGGTATCCTTGGGAGTTTTACTTCAGGGTGGTAGCAATTCTATGGGGGGGGGGGGAGGATGGCTCAGTGACAAAGTATCTTATTAAGTCTTGCTCTACCCCTCTCAAGTCAGGAGTTGCAGGAGCTGGGATAGGCTTCCTGTCTCCTGGTTGAAAAGGAAGTAATGGTGGTGATTGTCCACTGGGAGGAAGAGATGGGAGGCGGGCTTTTTTTTTTTTTTTCTCTTTAATGCTGGAATTTACAAAAGGAAGACTACAAATACCAAACAATCCTTCTACACCTGGCAGCGGGCACTGTTTATGGGGAAAAGGAAATCCTTCCCGCCACTTTGCTCCTTAGTTTATATAACTTACGGGGTGGAGGCACTTAGAATCAAGTAATTGCAGCATAGCTCTGTTGAAAGAAAGGCTGTCTTCTTTAAAGTCAGAAGACCAGAAATTAGGTCCGGCCTTTATCATTTGCTGGCTGTTTGACTCTTGAGAATTACAAAACATCACAAAATGCCAGTGTGTACTGTGTGTGTGTGTTTTTGTGTGTGTAATGTGTGTGTTTGAGCATTAGGCATGAGGAATGCAGTAATAGAGAAGTCACTGTCATCACCCTGAAGTTTTTTGTAATCTCCAGGGGAAGACAGACACATGAACTATTACAACACAATGTGATACATACTTTACAAATCATTGGAAGAGTCGCCATGAAAGCAGAAGGAAGGAAAGTGTTTTTGAGATGGGAGGGAAGGTTAGAGGTGATGAGATGGTTTGGGAAGGCCTCACAAATCAGGAGTTTGAGGAGGATTTTGAAGGCAAGGAGAGAGCAAAAGAACCCTGGATGACAACTTTTAAAGTGGTAGCAAAGAAGACGACTTGCTGGGCATGGTGGCACATACATGTAAGTGGCAGCCTAGGAAGCCACGACCGGAGCCAGGGATTGCAGTTCGAGTCCCATCGAGGGCACATAGGGAGACCTAATTCCGAAAAAATATAGCTGGGCATGGTGGCTGGGGAATGCTTGAGTCTGTGGTACCCTGGGCAACGCGAGCCTGCGGTTCCACAGGCAAAAATAGCGAGACCTAGTCTCAAAAAAGACTTGAGACAAGGCTAAGACGCCAAGGAAGTAGGAGAGTCAGCTGAGAGTAGACTTCAAATGCTATGAGAGGCCAATAAGTTCTGACAAGCTCCCCAGGCATGAGACGGTAAACAAAGGGACATCACTATTGATTTCAGTAGGAATAGGGAAGATCTTCGTGGAAAGGGAAGGAGAGCAAGAGAGCAAAAGAAGATATTTGTAACTTCAGGAGATCTGACTGTGAGGAGGAAATGAAGAGAGTATTGACTAGAAGAGGATAAAGAAGAAGTTAGTTGTTTTTGTTTATGGTTGAAACTTTTTTATTTTTGAGACTAGGTTTCGCTATTTTTGCGAAAACGGCAGTTGCACATTGCCGGTGGTACCACGGACTCAATCCCCAGCCTCAGCTCCTCAGGTAGCTGGGATTACAAGCGCACGCCCAGCTATTTTTTTTTTTTTTTTTAAATTAGGTCTCGCTATGTTGCCCTAGGTGGAACTCGAACTGCAATCCCCAGCCCCCGCCGCGGCTTCCTAGGCTGCTGCTTACAGGCATGTGCCACCGTGCCCAGTCTTTTGGTTGAAACTTAGGCATAGTTCTATACTACCCAGAAGGAGGCAATGGAGAGAGAGGAGTTTTTTGTTTGTTTGTTTGTTTGATTTTTGAGAGAGGAGTTAATTCAAAGGAGAGGGATGGGATTAAATGAGGGTTAATATCTACCTTGTAGAGTTCTTCTGAGGATTAAATGAAATTCCTTTGGTGAACTCTTTTTGTAAAGAGATATATGTTCATGTGAAGTATAATTATCCTGCTATTGAAATAAAACCTCCAGGCATCACAGAGCATTTGAGCCCACTTATCACTTGCTTGCTAAGATAGGCAAATCTCCCTATCCATAACCTTTTTGTACTAGTTGCTTTCCTACTTCCTCTTGTCATTACTTTAGACCTTACAACCTAAGAATGAATAGAGACCTCCTTGACGGTTCTTCCTGCCAAACAACACAAGGCACTAGTTTCCCTGGATCACAACAGGAAGCCAGGGGTGATAAGTAATTAAGAGAGGGGACAAGAGCTTCCTCATTTTTGTTAGGAGGTGGGACTCACACCCAGACCTCTTGGAACCTTGTTTTGTCAGCTTTTTAATAATAAAACCTTGTTTTATTAGCTTTTTATCAGATAATCCTGGAACCACATGGGCTAAGAAGTACACTCTTACCTCACCACACCTGTGACCCCTTTTGCCATCTCCGTTCAGGGACTGCAAATCCCATGACGGCAGAAATTTTCATCTGTTTTGTTTGTTGCTACATCTCCAGTAACTATGGCAGTCTGCCACAGGGATGGCCTTTAATAAGTACGTGCTAGGTGAATAAATTCACGCATCAGCTTCTCATCGATTCAATCAAAATGAGGCCATACCACAGGATCAACCACCAAGCTCATGCTAGGGAGAAGTAATTGTTGCTATTATTCTTTTTTTCCTTTATTTATATATAAATTTCACATCATTGTAGCTATTATTCTTTAAACATATATTCCTGCCAGGTCTTTTATATACATTAGATTGTGTAAACACAATCATTTCACATATGGGGAAACTGAGACTTGGAAAGAAGCCACTCATTTGGGGATACCTGGCTGGAAAGTATTGAAGCTGGAATTCCTGAGAGCTAACTTCAAAACCTATGCTTTTCCTACACCACACCTGCTTCTCCATCATCATCTCTCACATTCTTAGGCTCAAACTATCCCTTCAATTATGATTGACAATCCTTTGAGCGCATCACATTCTCTGTAGAGCATGCCATATCCTCTATCTGGTTCATTCTTCATCCTCCTTTTGGAAGACTTTTCCGAAATAATGGCCTCTTGCTGGGGGAGGTTGACCTTGTGATCTCTGCAGGCCTATGTCACAGGACATATCATACTCACTTGAGATGCCTATTTACCGGTGCCTACATTATTATGCTTGTTTTACAGAAGAGGAAATAGAAGCTCAAAGAGGTAAAATCATTTCCCCCAGGTCACGATTAAGTATCTGGTACATAGGTACATCTGAACATAGGTACATCTGATTCCAAATCTTTTCACTTTGCTTTGATATCATCATAACCACTCACAGTGCTTACAGCTGAGATGGTGAGCAAGATAAACAGATAAAATCCACCTGTGAGATGAGATTAGCTAGCTAACAGGTTTCTACAAAGTTCTTTGGGGGAACATAATGGAAAGGAAGAATTAGTGCTCTCTGGGGAAGATGGGATTCAGAAAAGCTTCATAAAATTATCAGAATGCTTGGGAGTTTGTAAATGGGCTCTACAGTGATGATTTAAGGTGGGAAACAGGTCCTGGTATCAAATAATGGTGGTTTGGGGGGCCATGGCAACCACTACCCAGGTCACCACTGCTTCCAAATTGGCTCATCGAAGCCAGGAATTCAGCTAACATGTCTGCTGCTATCTGTTTAAGTAGTGGCAACATGTCAGGACTTTATTTCATTAAAATCATATTTATATTTATGAGTGTGTGAAAACTACAAAATTACAGTATTAATCTTACATAATTAACTTTAAGTTTAAGTGAATCAATACATTTTCAAGTTTATGGCTGTACGGAATAGGAATAACTTCTCATCATGTGTTAGCTTCTCTTCCTTCTCTGTCTCTTAACTGCTTTCTTTTATTGCTTTCTTTTTATTCTCTCCTTCAGCGAATTCATCTCTTTTCTAGGCTTGAATTACTGTAAAATTCCTATAAAATTAAGGTTAAAACTACAAGCAAAGCATTGATTTAACACGCAGCATCGTACAATACTTTCTTTGTCTGCTCTTAGGGTATTTGTGAGGGAAGGCACAGTGGGCGGCCAAATACCATTGTCAGGGCTCTGGCATCAGGCAATTAGAGGACTTCTAAACTGCTCCATTTCCTAGCTACATGGCCTTGGGCAAATTACTTAACCTCCTTCAGCCTATATTCCTGCTCTATAAAAGACTGGCAGTAATGGTATCCTACTAATAGGACTATTGTGCAGACCAATGAAATAATGCAAAAACACTTAGTGACTCCTTTCTTATAAGTTAACAATAAGTGCTGTTGTAATGATAATTATTATTACTCTCATCATTGGCAGAAAGAAGGAATTTAGGTGACAGTGATTTGAAATGTATGAAGTCTTAGGCAAATGTGAATTATTATTATTGTGGATACTGTTGAAGTGTTAAGTGTAAATGACTCTGAAGAGGAGTGAACAGGAAACCAGAAAAGCCAGATTCCAAATCCAGTGTGACCTTGGGGTTTTCAAACCTTTGCTTTCTCCTTTGTAAATAAAGCAGTTAAAATAGATATCTTGATGATTCCTCAGCTCTGAAATTTTATGATTCCATGAGTGGTTTAGCATATTTATTCCTTGGAATAAAGTAGGCAAATATATATGACAGATATTGTTGACTCTAGCTGCAACAATCAGAAAGAGCAACAAGGGAAATTCAGTAAACTGAATTTAAAAAGTAATGAAAAAGTAAACTGCTCAGGAATCTTAGAGGACCTCGGTGTGGCAGAAGATAACATATCTACAATGGCAATCCTCAGCTGGTCAGATAATTGATACAATTATGCCCAGCAGCTGCATGAGTGCTTAGGGAAGTGGGTGCAAGAACCCTTAACGTTTTTTTGCATTCATATCTGAGGAATGTGCTGGTAGCTCTCCCACACAACTTGCAAAGGTCCCGTTTCTTATTTTCCTCACATAGAGTACCTACTATGTGCTAAACGTGGTTGTCAACTCTGAGTCACCAAGCCCCAGTTTCTGTTCTTAAGGAGCCTACAAGTTATTGAATAAAGCAATTTTAACTGTGGGGGCTCATAAACTTGTTCGGCATATTCCTGTGTGGTGATAGATTGTTTGTCTATTATTCTGTGAAAATATAGCTGTTTGTGTATTCAGTTCTGACTTACTCCTCCACCCTCATCTCTTGAGCAGTTTCGAGATGTTAAATATTATCTCTTCATGTGAGTTGTACCAGAAGGAGGAGTCATCTGTTCCTCTTTTACTTCCTAATGAGGCCTCAAACTGGTCTGCAGGGCAGCTATGAATTCTTTTTCTTCCCTGATAGCTGGTCAATTCGGTTTTAGCAGCTTGATTTTATTCTCCAAGAGGGCTCACATTTTATTCCTCTTGCCCTCTTTCTGCCTTCTCCTCTGTCCGTTAAGACAAAACAACCTGAAATTATAACAAAAATTAAACACTATGGTGTGGTGGCAGCACTTTGATGGATAGGTTAAATATTTTTTTTGCTACTATAGCAACCACCATAAACACCTTGTCGTCTTGTCGCTCACCTCTCAGCTCTTTGGAAATGTGAATTGCATATGAATACTTAAAATCACCTCAATTACCTAAGATACTTTCAAATCCCTTCAGAATTCTTCCTAAAGTAGCTTATACTATTTTCTTCATAAAATAAATGTAGAATACAGCATTGATAGATTTTTCTAAATCACTGATTTTCATATTCTCTGAGAAAGACAAGGCTATTATGACTATCATAATAAAAATTTCCATAAAAATACTTAATTAAAAATTAGAGACTTGCTGCTTAAAGTTACTCTCAATTATCTGAAAAATTGACACTAGAGAACTGAGTGCTCGTTCAGCAACTCATTTATTTATTTATTTATTTATTTATTTATTTATTTATTTATTTATTTATTTATTTATTTATTTATTTATTTATTTATTTATTTATTTATGGAAACTGGGTCTTGCTATTTTTGCCCATGGAACCACAGGCTCTCGTTGCCCAGGGTACCACAGACTCAAGCAATCCCCAGCCTCAGCTTCCCAGGTAGCTGGGATTACAGGCATGCGCCACCATACCCAGCTATTTTTTGGAACTAGGTCTCACTATACGGACCCCAGGTACCACAGACTCAAGCAATCCCCAGCCTCAGCTTCCCAGGTAGCTGGGATTACAGGCATGCGCCACCATACCCAGCTATTTTTTGGAACTAGGTCTCACTATACGGACCCCAGGCGGGACTCGAACCGCGATCCCTAGCCCCTGCCGCTTCATAGGCTGAAGCTTACAAGCTCGAGCCACCGTGCCCAGCCGACAGCAACTCATTTAATAAACATGTCTTAAATGTCTGAAAGAGTTGCAATGTGCAAGTTATTGCAAATATAAAGGAATTGCAAACATGGTTGTTATTTTCAAGTTCAGTTAAAAATTGATAGCCTTACAATTTGCATAAATACGTAATCATTTACAAAAGGGTTTCCATATGTAACAACTCAACCTCAGAGAAATCAGTCCTGGTTTCACATTTTCTAAACCTGAAATTTCTTTTTGCTCCATGTTATTTAGCAACCCCAATGTTCATTTGTTGATGGTAATGCTAGAATTTCTCCATTGTTCCTGTTTTGCCTTTATGTGCCTGGTGACTACGAGTTTACAAAATACCTCATTGGAAATAATTGTTTTTCATCATTTCACCTTCTACTTCATATTTTTCTAGGCCTAAATGATTTTTCAAATTCCCTATGAATGCTCTTTAAGATAACAGTGACCTCTAGCACATACCAGTGGTGGCACCCTGCCTTTTAGATGCCTTTTCTACAAAAGCCTTTAGGCCATAATCTCAGAAATTCATTCCTCTTTCTTGGTAGCTCTCTATTTTTCCTTTTTTCCACTTCCCATCATTCCTCTCAAGTCATTTGCTATCTTGGAGGATTTTTTCCTTCCAAAAAATTGAAACAATTTAGAAACTTGGGGATTACCTTGCCCAATGTTTCACCTTATGGAGAAGGAAGAGAGGCTCCACCACAGCCACAGGAGTAGGTGGGAGAGCCTGCCTGAGACCTGAGAGGTTGGAATCTGTCACCAGATGTCCTTACAGACTTCATGCCATCTTCAAGAGCTACCTGTCAGATAAAATATTCCTCCCAGGATCACACCTATTTCTCTTACACACCCAAGTATACACATATTTGGCTGTTGTTGCAACAGTTTTATAATATTTTACACTCTATTATGTGTTTAATACCCCCCAGTATACCTGTTCACTTAGAAATTATGTGGTCATAGAATTAATGATTGAACACTCACAACTTGGTAGGCATAATGTAGGCATCAGAAATATGGAAACTGTACAATTTAACTGATTTTAATTAAAAGTAGTCTTCAGCTTAATGAAGTCTCATTCAACGTTGGATTGCTAGTAACATATGGTTTTAGTGTAAACGGGCCTGTAATTGTAAGAAAATTAGTAACAAGAACTCTGAAAATGTATTGAATGTAGGCATTCAAGCCTTTCCCCATGCGTGTAGGACTTGTCTCTTCCGGAGGACTCAAGCACCGCTATTTGGATGCTGCCCAGTGTGATTTGAAGTCTTCCAAATCAGGCTGCAAAGATGCCAACAAAGTTAATTTCCAGTAGGTGACTTCTCTTTACTGCCCGGGGGAAGAAGAGGTTTCGGCGCCCGGGGATCGGTGCATCTTGCTCGGTCGCCGGGCAGAAGCACCGTGCACACTGGCCAAGCCCCTCCAAGGACTGTCGGGGTCGCGGCTGCCAGGCCTGGCCGGTCGCGTCTGCAGACGCCTGGGGCCACTCTTCTGCTCTCCCCCGCCGGCTGGGCGGGGCAGGCGTGACTGACTCTTCCTGCCGCTGTGGGGTCACCTAGCTTTGGTGACTCCGCAGGGGCCATGGCTGCGGTTCTTTGGGGTTAGTACTTCCCTCGAGCGTGGTTCTGCAGGTGCAAAATCTTAAGTGCTGTGCGACCCTGTCTTTGGCTGAACTCCAAAAGGCTGCCCCCGCCTCCGGCGGAGTAACCCGACCCTTCATCCCTGTTGCAGGAATGCCAGGCAGGGCTGCCGTTGGCACTACCGCGCTGCTCTCTGCACCCAGTTCAGGCAGCCCTTGGCCGTTGAGGAAGTCGCCCCTCGCCCTGTCCGGCCTCACGAGGTAAGGCGGCTGGTCTATTCCCCGGGAACTTTCGACACCCCTGTTCCCGGGTCGCTGCACACATCTCGGGTTTCCATTCGGAATTGAGTCCCAAGCGCTCAGCCAGAGGGAGACAGGAGCTGGGAGCACGTTGCGCTGGACCCCAAGGACCTTTTCAAGGCTCCAAGAAAGGCCAGAAGTGCTAAAGAAAGATAGTTCCCCCAAACATTAAAATGTAGGCTTCTATCTGAAGGCCCTAGAGCTGTTGCCTTAGAAACAGATTTCTGATTTGCACACGATTTTGCATGAATCAACTGCATTTATTGATTTAACACAGATAAATGGACCCCATCCTTTACTTCCTCTCCATGTCAGAATCTAATTATCCACTCTCCTCCCCCAAACTGGCCTGGTGATGTCTTTCCTGTATTTCCATGTGAATATGCATTTTCTGGTGTGTTACAGTGATTTGGGGGTGGGGTTAGTTTAGAGTTGTGGACCCTTCCACTGAAATGTGGAGGTACCTTTGGTCTTGTCTGTTGACCATCCTGGTAGTCGACATAGAATCATCTGGTGTGGAGAAGGAGAACCTTGAGAGGGGAAGTAAATCTTAGGCTTGGAAATTTCTCAGAGAGGGAAAGGGAGCTGCAGGCCGCAGATACAGTCGCTAACACAGCTCCTGTGGCTCAATGGATAATTTGGGTGAGCACCTGTCAGTTCCTCTGCTTTCTGGGATTCAGGTGCTGACGTTTGTAGTTCCAACAGTGAGAAGTGATTTGACATGTGTTCTTTCCACGTCAGCAACTGATGTGTCATGCACAATAATGTGTGGCCTCCTTTGTTTTCTTGTTTGCCCAGACACTGCCTTGTTAGCTCATGATATCCAGGACTATGCGAACTTACCCATGGTTAATCTCCATTGTCTGAAATGATGCCTGGCACATAACAGATGTTTAAATGATTATCAAATGAGTGCATTTTATCCATAAAATGCTCTCTCCCCTATAGCTGCTGCTGCACTAAATTGGCACTTTAAATAAAACAAATAGCTCAATGTCAAGAATTCTCTCTCAATGTCATATTCTCCTGTGTCCTAAGCCCTGCTGAGATAGCTTGATCTAACATAGTTCTTTAATATCAGCCTACATCAGAATCACCTTCAGTTTGTTAAAACAGTGCTAGGCTTTGTCCCCAGAATTTTTGATTTGGTAAGTGGGGCTTGAGAATTTACATTCCTAACATGTTCCCAGTTGACACTGAAGTTGGTGATCTGGGAAACATACTTTAAGAATCACTTGACTTATAAAGTCTGAGAGAAACTGTTGGTTACCCTGCTACAGGCCAGCCTTACCCCTAGCATTGACTTCAAGCACTGAAAGTTAGGGATCTAGGGTTACTTGCTAAGGTTTCCAGAGTAATTGTCACCATTGTTCCTACTAGAAAGACCAAAATCCTCAAGAAAGCCTATAAAACTCTGGATGCTATGAGCTCTGCTTTCTAATATTATCTCTCTCTCCTCTTGTGTTCCAGACTCACTGATTTTTCACTTGATCCTGCCACAGGGCCTTTGCATTTGCCATTTTCTTTGTCTTGACATTGCTTTTATGCCAGACATTTCCCCTTCTCCGCTAATTTGAATAATTAACACTTAACGGATTGTGTTCAAATGTTACTTTCTCAGGAATTTTTCTTCACTTCCCTAAAAGGTCAAATGCCTTCCTTAGGTGTTTTTTTAGCACCACATCTTCAAGATTTTTTTATGGGAGTTTTAATTTAACACATCAATCCTTATAATTATTTGCTTATGTTTTTCTTAATTCCATGGAACTCTTAGTTCCATGAGCTTATACCCTTGTCCAGGCTACCTCTTGATTGTACACTGGTTCTTCAGTGCCTGGTATAAGTTAGACATTTAGTAAATATTTTTGTATCATTGACTGAACTTTGTGAGCAGGGGTATGTGTTCCTTTGCTTTGTTAACTTCATTTCCTTTGCAGGTCAGAGTTGGTGTTCATTTCTGTGGAGTTAACTTTGCTGATATTTTGGTTTGATATTTGGTCTGCCATGGTCAGCATCAGGAAAAGCCCCATCTTCCCTTCACACCTACTAAGTATAAAGGGGTTAAATTAACTGCTTCAGAAAAAGAAGATGAAGAGAATTTTCTGAACCAGGCACTTTCCTTCAAGCCCTACATTTTGCTTGCCCTCAGTGCTATCTCAGATGTATCCATCTTCCCAATAATTAGCATCAGTAGATTGTGAACCCTGGGAGAGAGATTTTTTGATTTTCTCTATGATGGTCTGAGCATTACACCTGGCTTATAATTGGTGCACAATAAATACTTTATTTTTTCATTTTTATTTTTTTGAGACTGAGTCTCACTATTTTTGCCCGTGGAACCACAGGCTCACATTGCCCGGGGTACCACAGACTCAAGCAATCCCCAGCCTCAGCTTACCAGGTAGCTGGGATTACAGGCGTGCACCACCACACCCAGCTGTTTTTTTGAAACTAGGTCTCACTATGTTGCCCCGAGTGGGACTCGAACCGCGATCCCCAGTCCCAGCCACACTCCATAGGCTGGCATTTACAGGCATGCACCACTGTGCCCAGCTAATAAATACTTTAAAAATGGATGAATAAACAAATGAATTTTTGCATATCATGATGTTCACCAGAATTCTGCTCATCAGAATGATCATGGACTCTGGTCATTTCTTTTCTTTCTTTGATAGTGCCTCGATTTTGTATCTTCAACAAAAGATCATAAAATTTGTTTGTAGCTAGAATTCCCAGTCCTTATAAACACATTTCCAAAGAAAGTTAGTATCAAAGGGTCAGAAAGAAGATAATGAGTTTGTCTTTTCTTAGCAGCCCACTGTCTGATTTATGTCATGCTCAGTCTGATTATGTTTAGATCTTGAGCATGTGGACAAATGATTACTGTTTTTGAAATTTACTTCAAGGGATATAAGTATAGCTTAGTGTACATACATATTTTATATGCATATTTTATACAGATAGTGTTAAGGATATAGTGATAGCAAAATTGTTGCTATATTTTGTCCTGTGGGTGTTTGGTTATATTGCAGCAGTTGGAACCATTTTCCTTGCCTTGTATTTGCTAAAATGCTCAATAGAGGGGAAGATATTCTACTCAGTAGAACTATTCCTCTGGCAGTTCAAGTCAGAAATGTATAATCACTAAATTCACAGAATTTGGGTGGTGAAGGCCTGAAAATACTAATTCTTCCATTGAGTTAGTTGCTGTAAATAAATATAACTCAAGTCCTTGAGGGTCTTATGATCCAAAAGAAGAGACATGATACTAGGTAAATACAGTACGATGACCATTTTAAGGGCTATTGAAGCCCAAATTACCATGGATCAGGATCAAAGGTACCTCTGTACCTGTGAATCATTGTGCTGTTGCCCATTCTTGAAATTTTCATTTGTGTCATTGGCATAGCTGTAACATTTCAGGCTGTGAGCCTGAACTCTCAAGTTCATTTCCTATGCTTTGGTATAGTATCCATCCTCCTCTTCTTTTTTGGATAGGAGAAACACTTGGACCCTACGAGCTCGAGAAAGTTGGTGAGGTGGTTGGAATGTCTCCATTTTCATGGTGCTGGGCTTTGCAGATAATCTAATTTTTAAACAATTTGCTTTAGGAATAGAGTTCTCTGGGACAGTATTGGAGACAGGCACAGATGTCAGCACAGTGAAAAAGGTAAAGTCGTTGAAATCTAGTGAACTGTGTGTATGTGTAGCTATGAGAATTATGCTAAGCTCGTTTGTAGCCAAAGTGTCTGGCTCCTTCTCACCAAAGGGAAATGAGATGGAGGAGGAAGAAACTCATTCTGAATAGGGGGAAGGAAGCTAACAGAAGTTCCTGATTTCATTAAACTTCTCATGACTAATAAAAGGCAGCACCTCAGTCTTTTGTTACTGAGAAAACAGAGAATTCTTAAATTTCAGGCTCTTGTGCAAGAAATTAACTCTGGGATTCTACTTTACACCAATCATTTCCTTTCTCTATCCTATCATTGTCCAAAATGTGTTCAGATTGGCTTGGCACTGGGATGAGGGTATTGAGAAAATGGCTGAATTACTTACTAAACATTAACTCTGAATAGATAATTAAAGCAAATCTAGCAAATCTTTGTCTTAGGGGGTCAGAAAGAAAGACTTTCTTTTTTTTATTAATTTGTGAAGAGGTCAATGACAAGGTCATACATTTGTACATACCCTTAAATAGTGTTTTCCTTTCAGGGTGATCGAGTTATTGGTGTGCGTGGCTTCAATGGTTTGACTGAAGAATACATCATGGATCAGAAGGTAGCCCTACCTTTTAGTATTCATGCTGGAAGGTTTCCTGTCTTCCTTTCTTTTCTTTAATTCCCACCTATTCCTCATTCCTCATGCTCCTTCTTTCCCCCCTTTCTTTGTATAAATTTGACTGTATCTTGTTTCTCAGCCAAGAACTTCTTTCAAATGTTAACCCCCTTTTCTGTATCATAGGGCAACTCTTGGACAGAACTTTGTGTGGAGTGGTTTAATGAAGAGGGGCACTTTGTTTTCTTAGTCCTGGAGCAGCTGGCTGGCTGTCCAATTGGACCATAGTTGGGTATGGTGAGGGGCTCTAAATTGGGTGTAATCTGTTCTCCCAGACATAAAGCTTGAGAAAGAGGGACAGCCCTGGGAATGGAGCCCACTAGGGTGGCAGGGCATGTGTGGTACTCCCTAGTGGTAGACAGTGCATATTTATTTTCTCAACTTTATTGAGGTAAAATGTACACACCCCACAGTTCACCCATTACACTTCTCCAAAAGTTGGTTCTCACAGTTCACCCATTACATTTCTCCAAAAATTGGTTCCTTCCTAAGCCAAGAGCCAGTTTCAGGATTTTTGAAGTCTTGAATTTAGCCATGGTTTACTTGGTTTTGAGTTTTTCTAGACTTAATTTCTGATACTTCTCTCCTTGCAAAATCAGTCACTTGGTCAAATTCTAATATTTACTGAGCAGCCTTATGATCAGGTACATGTGCTTAATCCATAAATCACTGTTATCTTTTTTTATAGATGCTATGGCAGATTCCAGAAAGGGCCCCTCTTCAAGAAGCTGCTACTCTGCCTGTGTCTGATTGTATTGCTATTTTGGCTCTGGAGCATCAGGCCTGTACCCAGTCCAGGTGAGGACTGTGTAGACAGTAGAAAGCTAGATGGGCCCATTTTTGATAACAGAAGTGCCCACCAAGACATTGTGACTTCCCTCCCCTGAGCTTTCAAACATATTTAGTCACCCTGAGAATAAAGGCCAAAGGAAAGTCTCAACCCAGTATAGGGTTCTGGTGATAGTGGGGATATTTTGCTTGAGAGGGATTGGACCACTGTGCACTTGACCAATGGATTTTGGAGAGCACTATTTCCTAGACTTGACCACTTTGAAGGTCACCTTCTAGAGAACATTAACATTCTCTTCACTTTGGGTTTAATGGAGACCTGTGTACCAGTTTCTATGAGACTTGGCTGGTGTGCATAACTGAGGTATTTTCATGGCAGAGGTGCTGAAGTCTCATATTTTCCCCACTGCATTCCACTTTTTTTTAGTTGAACTTCAGAATTGCTCCAGAAAGAGGGGTTTAGTTGTATGTGGCTATTAGGTGATAACCACTTTCTAAAATTCAGCAGTATTAACATGTGATCATTTGGGGAGAGAATTTCAGAAGCAGAGATCAGTGTGTTACTTCAAAGGAAGGGTCACCACTGGCATGAGGAAGAGGTATCTAATTAAGAAGTCTATTTCTGGGAAGCCTTCAAAAGGGGACCAAATCAGGTCTGATCTAGCAGTCACAGCCCTAAAGTCTAGAGGATAGGCTGAGTGTGAAGGTTAGAAAATGACCTCTGTCCTCTCTTCATTCTTTAAAGTGTCCTAGTTCCAAAATGTTCATGAAATCACATTACTGGATGAGTTTCTGAAGTGACATGCATCTTTCTCTGGTACAGAGAAACTGTTTTAGTGACAGCAGCAGCTGGAGCCACAGGCCTTGCTGTGATAGATGTGGCAACAAACATCCTTCAGGCTCAGGTATTTGCATTTTGGATTCTCCCTTTAAAACAGTCTTTAACTTCAGTTTTCAAACAGGGAACATCCTTATTTTTTTTGTTTTGTTTTGTTTTTTTGTTTGGAGTCTAGGTCTCACTATTTTTGCCCATGGAACTGCAGGCTCTCATTGTCTGGGGTACCACGGACTCAAGCAGTCCTCAGCCTCAGCTTCCCAAGTAGCTGGGATTACAGGTGCACGCCACCACGCCCAGCTATTTTTTTGGAACTAGGTCTCACTACGGGCCCCAGGCGGGACTCGGACTGCGATCCCTAGTCCCTGCCACTTCATAGGCTGAAGCTTACAGGCACGAGCCACTGTGCCCAGCCATCTTTATTCATTTATTTAAAATCTTATACACAACAGGATGCAGGGTGGGGGGTGGTTATTATAAGGAAGTTACCATTAATTTACTTGTAGATTCGTGAACTCCTGGG
>PVHY01014140.1:0-16980 GCA_004024945.1 Uropsilus gracilis
GGGGGGGGGGGGGCTTTTGGAGGAAATGCATCCTGAGATGGAGTCTGCAAACAGAGCTGGTGAGGAAAGTGCAGTGGGTCCTTCACAAGCAATTAATTAGCTTGCCTGGAATGAAAGCCATGTGAATGTTTGGGGCCAGCCTTGCCGAGTGCACAGCTCTGATTAGCTTCCAAGTCCAGTGGCCCAGATGACTAAGTGCTTTATAAACAGAACTTCAGATGTAGAAAACAGAGGCACAAAGCATGAATCATGACTGACCGAGCTGGATTGAATTGAAAGTTGTTGGAGGGGGTCCTGGGGGAGTTGCATCAGCTGCGCACTTGGGAACACAAATACTGAACTAACTTTGAAGCAGAAACTTCAAACCTTTGCTGTGCTTGTGTGAGAAGAGATCCCTGGGTGAAGTGGCTGGTAAGGTGATGGGGGAAAGGTGAGAGGAAACACTACAAGGGTACAGAATATATATATATATATATATATATATATATATATATATTTATATTTATATATATTTCCTTGTAGTGTTTCATATCTATCTATATCTATCTATCTATCTATCTATCTGTCTGTCTATCTATCTATCTATCTATCTATCTATCTATCTATCTATCTATCTATCTATCTATCTATCTATCTATCTATCTATCTATCTATCTATCTATCTATGTGGAGGAGGAAAGCAAACTCCCAAAGAAAATTTCCATGGAAAAGCTAGGAATTTTAAACTTTAAACTTTGAAAGTTGGAAGTTGTTTCACGATCTTGTCATTTTTGTGGTTCAAGAATTCTGGTTTCTCTAAACTCCTGAGGGGAGGAAGGACCTTTGAAGTTGAGGACGATTTTGCTCTGCCTCAGCCTCTCAGTACTTTTGTGACCTTGACCTTGAATTAGCCACTCTGGATCATGTCTGCTACACATGGTCTCCTTCTATGAACACTCAGAATTTTGTTTAATGAAAGAGGGAATGAAGAAAGAATGACAGTGATGCTATTATCATAGAGCGATATAAATAAACTGCTTGTTGGTCTTAATAGTCTGTGTTTCTCCCTGCAAAACTATTTCACACTTTTCAAAAATATTTCAGGAACTTGCTAACCATGGTCATAGACTCAAAGTCAATGGCTCGATGTGTGCAGTCAGGGAGGATTATTTTAATATTGTCGTGGATAAGAATGGCAACTGCATTGAAATTGGGTCTAAAAGGAGGGGAAAACCTCCAACTTACAAGCCCCAGGTCCATATCTTACCCCAGTCACCATTCTCAGTCCCAAAGGTCCAAAAGACACAGTCCAAGATGGTGCCTCTTTGCCCATCCAAACCTCAGAGGTTGGTACTCTGCAAAGTCCAGTCTTTCTCTAGCATCTTCTCTTTTCTTCCTCTCTCTCCAGTGTTCCATGCTGCTCCACTTGCTTCAAGGTGCTTCAAACTTCTTCCATAATTGCTGATGTATAAATCTGCTGTCCAAATTCCTGGCCATCGCCAGGTACCAGCTTTCCAGGCCACCTTGCTGCGGCATCACACTCTCTATACTGGCCACTCTTCCATTGGCCACCATGACTCCTTGCCACCACCAGCTCACTCTTCCAGGGGGCTTCTGCCCAGCCTGGTCACTCTGGCTACTCTTTACCCACCTGCCATTCTCTTCTCTCCTCTCTGGAAGCCTCCGGTTCCGTGTCCTTCTCTAGGTGCCGAAAACCTCTGAGTTATCTGCTTCATGTGGTCTCACTCCTTGTGCAAATCCTCTCCCAACTGCTTCCTCCACTGGTTTTTAACTGCCACACCCCCAAGGGTGGGGGAGGGGCATAGGCATGATGATATAATTCAGACACATTTTATGTCGACTTTACAACTGTCTTAAAAGTGGGCAATGACTTTACTCTTGGCACCTCCCACACCTGGGACTCCAGCCTCATTGATCTATTCTCATGGCTTCAATCATGAAGTGGATAAAGTACCCCCTCACCCCCACCCTATAGTAGCTTTTCTGAGAAAAGTCTACTAGCTGAGGTCAGAGGATGCCACACAAGGAAATGGCTATCAGAGGTCTGAGGTGGCAAGACCAAACACAAGTGTTCAACAAAACAATCACAGAACTATCAGCAAGACGCACATATCAAGGAACCTCCCAGAGAGCGAGTACAAGAAATAAACCCCAAGGTCATTCAAAGTTCTAAGAACCCAAACACATGATGAACAGCAGCAGCAGTGTGAGATTAAAAGTGACTACACCTGACATCAAATTTTGGTTTAAATAAATTGACTCTCTGCTCTGTTGAGCGTTTTCTTGAAACATGTGCTCTCATGACTTTGTTCAGCCTTGGCCCAGATTGTCCTGGTTGTTTACACCCTCTCAGGTTCCTACCACCATGGTAACATTTTATACAAGCTTCTGAATTCATTTTCAAAAACAAATGGATGTTCTTCAGAGACAGTTTGTACAATAAAAATGTTGACATCATCAGGCAGATGAGATGTGGGGAGAAAAAGATATTCTTGCTGTAATGATTGCATTTCTTTCCTTGCCTTTCCCTACTCCCCCTTCTCCAGTGGCCCATCAGGAGGATGCTGTCAGAGGATGATGACTCCCAACCCACCTGCCCATGTGTCCAGGGAGATGGAATCCAGCTAGGCACACTGTGTGTGTGTGTCTTTGTGGTGGGATGTCTCCTTGCCTCTGACCTCTACCCTCCAGCAACCAGAAGCTGTCTCTACCTTCCTCTCCAAGAGCCAGCAACAGATAAAGCAGCCTCCCAATTATTTGGCTGACAGAATAAGGTTCAATTAGTTGCTTCAAGTGATAGATTTATTCTTTGAAAAGCAGAAATTCTGCAGTAACAAAATTGATATACCTATAGGCATTGAAAGGTCATTGTTGAAGTTTGGAAGAGGCTTCCGCAGGTAAACATATCCCACCCAACACACACACACACACACACACGCACACAACCCTGCCGGTATTTAACATGAGTGCATAGCCCTGATATGTCTTCTGTCTCAGGCACTGCACCAGGCATCAGCCAGGCTTTGCCATATGGTCTGGAGCAGTGACAGCAACAGCTTGAACAAGCTGAGTTAGCACAGTGAGGAAGGAATCCAGCCAAAGGATGCTGGAGAGACTTCCCAGGGGGTGACAGAAAACCTTAAAAAATGAGTCTGATTGGCTACATGGAAGCTCACACCCATGCTAACAGGAGGGGATCCCTGGATTTACTTGGTGAAACTTCTGTTGTCACATGCGAGTCCCAAGTTCAAGGCATGCACGAGAAGAGGTGAGGTTTGCTGCGAGAATGCATTGAGAGTTCAGGGGGTCACTTGGTATCCTTTGGGGAATGGGTAGAGAGAGAAGCAAGCTTGCAGGTGAGAGACCCACTTTCCACTAGCCCATCTGTGGGCTGGACTGAGGAGAGAAATGTCAAAAAAACTGCCTCACGTATTTTTGCCAACAGAGCTCTTTGGAAACTTCTTTCTCTCCATTACGGAGCTTCTATGCATCCTAAAAAATTGAATTCAAGTCATTCTGTATAGGATTCATTACACTTCAATTTTATGAACCACACCACTCTATTTAAAAATGTTGGCGAAATTCACAGAAAATAGAATTAACCACTTTAAAGTGAGCCGTTCCAAGGCATTTATTACATTCATAGTATGTGAAACTACCAGCTCTCTGTAGTTGCAAAATATTTTCTGCAACCAAAAGAAAACCTCAAACCCATTAAACAGTAGCAATTCCTGCTCCCCAAAGCCCAAGCAACTACCACATATTCTGTATTTATGGATTCATTAATTTTGAGTATTTCATGTCAATGAAATCATACTGAGGCCACCCTTTATGCTTGATTACTTAGAACAATACATTTCTGGTTTCAGCACGCATTTGCTCTTCATTGCTTTTTATGCCTAAATAGTAAGGATTCCAATGCATAATGGATATACCACACTTGTTTATTCATTCATCCAGGAAAGAACATTTTGGTTGTTTTCAGTTCTTGGCTGTGGTGAACATGCACTGTAGACATTAGTGCATGTGTATTTATTTCAGTACCTGTTTTCCGTTCTTCTAGGTACACATGTAGGCGTGAAATTATGAGGTCTTGACAATTCTGTGATTAGTCTTTTGAGGAGCCACCAGACTTAGCAGTTTACTGTGAGACATTCCGAACAGGACATACAAGGTTCCAATTTCTCCACACCTTTGCCAATATTCCTTATGTTCAATTTTTTTAAATGATAACCATTTTAGGGAATCCATAGCAGCAACTTACTGTGGTTCTGAGTTGCATTTTCCTCTTGAATAATGATGTTGAGGATTTTTTCATGTGCTTATTGATCATTTGGATAATTTCTTTAGAGAAAGATGTACTCAGGTCCTTTGTCTATTTTTTAGAAACGGGTTATTTATTTTTCTTTTCATTGTTATATTGTAAAGGTTCCGTATATATTCTGCATGCGAAGCCCTCATTAAAATCATAGTTTGTAGAAAGTTTTCCCCCTGTATAGATTATCATTTTAATCATGTTCTTTAATGCACAGATTTTTTTTTAGTTTTTATGAAGTCTAATTTATCTGTTTTGTTTTTCTTTTGATCCTTGTGCTTCTGTTGCTATCACTAAGAATCCTTGCTAATTTCAAGGTCATGAAGATTTACTCTGTATTTTCTTCCACTCTTCCAATTTAAGAGTTCTAGCTCTCCTACCTAGCCAGTGATCCATGCTAAGCTGATTCTTGTATACAATGTCAAGTAAGGATGCAACTTTATTCTTTTCCACATGGACACTGTTTTCCTAGCACTGTTTGTTCATTACTATTTTGTTTTTCTCTGTTGAATGTTCTGCCACTCCTGATGGAAATCAAGTGCCCAGGGCTAAGTGGATCCATTTCTGTTCTTGCAAGTCTCATACCCCTCTTGCAAGTCTCATACCCCTCGTTTTCATACAAATTTCCTGATGAAGACTCAACCACAAGCTCCCAGCGTGATCATTTCTCTTGGTTATGTGACCTTTGAGAGATTTTTCAGGTAACATACCTTTTTTTCCCTCCCTCATTCATAAAAGCATTTCTTGGTCTCTTTTCAGCTGGTGCTACCCAATAGCCCAGTAACTCGTGAAGATTAAAGAAAAGTCTCTGAGTAGTTTTTAAATAATAAATTAAGTCATTGTGATGATACAGCACTTAAAGTACAAAGTCCAGGATGAAAGGAGTAGTTCACACATTCTTCTATTTGGTCTCTTTAAAATAGCCCCTTCCTGGAACTTATTCCACTTCAAAGTTCCTTTTCTGACCAGGATTTTATTCTTATGAAATGTCACTTATGTAGCTTTCCTGTACGATGCACTTCACAGTGACATCTTTTGTCTTGCTCCTCATTTGTACTCTTCCCACCTCAGCTCTTTGACTGATTATTTACCTGTTGAAATATTTACATGGGACCCTTTGAGGCCACAGCTGTGCCTGGCAGAATTATCTTTTAACCCCAACGGGCCAGTCTCTGAACTTTTGCAATTGAAAAGGTCAGGCAGGGACCCAGAATGACAATTTTTAATTTCGTAGTCCCTGCAGAAAGCTGAAGGGGGGCAGATTTGAGCAAATAAATGAGTGTGAGTTGGTTCCAGAACTCCCTGAAGATGGCCAGGGGAGGAAAGAAGAGGCAATTTAACTCCAATGAACACAGAGGGACTGGACGGTGGGTGTCGCTCTGCTCTGACAGCCTGAGCTATGTCATCCTGTGGATGGGAGGAAGTTTGAGTTATGAATCCCTTAAATCTCCAGCAGGCCATGTCCAGTGAGAGTTCATGGCTGAGGTCCACTCAGTTGATTCTGATCGGAGGAAGATTATTTGCTGATTTATAATGCCTCAGAAATACAGATGTTGACATGCTCAAGGGACCCTGTTTTCTCTCAAATGTTTAAGAACTTTGTAGTTTAGAGGCTTCCTGAATAGCTTGACCAACAAGTCTTTGCTAGAATTTCATTTATAATCGAAGCTTCTTTTTTGCCCTGATATGAAAGATGGATATAAGCCAGGACATGTCACCAGATGCTGGCACAGCTCTTAGTCACCACAGTTCCTGAACCCTTTGTATGGACCACAGGGAGGAATCAGGGAGGTGCCCAGCTCTGAAAGGGTGAGCTCCCTTTCAAAGCAGATACTCTCTGGTAGTCTTGGGAAGAAGCTGATTCTTTTGCAGCCCTTCCATTTACTCTCTCAGCAATCATGGGAAAAATAATAGGAAAGGAACTTCGTTAAATAAAGTCACAAAAGAAGTCTCAGAACATCCAGGCTACTATTTGCTATCCCTCGTACACAGACTCGGGCTACAAAATACAGAGCTGAAAGCACCTCAGAGCACATCTTTACCTCTGTGTTATTTTACTGCCTTTATAACATCAGGCTTCCTCCCTAGATCCTTATGTAGTAATGAAGCTGATGCCTTGAGCCTTCCATGCTGGTTTGACCCTCTCTTGAGTCATCTCTACCTTCCTCCTGCATTTCCCTCGACCTTTCCCTTCCTGAAATGCTGGTCTGCTTTGCCTTCCAAAACATCAAGCTCTTACTTCTTTGATTACTTTTTCTCAGTCTTTCACTGAGATCTTGTCTTTGACCTTAAAGTCAAAAGTTCTAAGCTTCCTTTTCTGAGCTGTAGAAAAGTTTTGAGCTTCATTTTCTCACCTTCTCACACAAGGCAAGGCACTCTTTCTGGTGCTGTTTAGCTTGTCCGCTTAACTTGGCTGTTGTAGATGGTGCTGCATGAGCACAGGAGTGCACATATCTCTTTGAATGAGTGTTTTTGCATCTTTTGGGTTAGATACATAGGAGTGGAACTGCTAGATGATGTGGTGGATCTATTTTGAATATCTTGGAAACTCTATATTACTTTCTATCAGGGCTGAGTTAGCACTACCCTAGTGGTGGATAAGGATCCTGTTTCTCTATACCCCCAGGGAACATTTGTGGCTTCTGATCCTTTTGATATTGGCCATTCTCCAAGTTGTGAGGTGATAACATTGAGGCTTCTGGAGAGGGAAGGTGCAGGAGGAACTTGGGAGGAAGGGAGGGAGGGTGAGTGTGGTATGGTAACAAAAATCTGAAGTTGCCTGAACCTATACCACATACAAAGTTGTAAAGTAAAAATGAATAAAACAGTTGTCTATCTTTAAAAATGACCCTTTTAGCTTCCTCTACTCTTCAGGGCTCGACGTTTCTTCACCTGTCCTCTACCAATCCAATAGTAGTAACAGAAGGAAAAGGAAATGAAGTGACTTATCACCTCATACACAAAGATTCTGAAACCCGGGAGAAAAATGTGTAACAGGCAGTCAAGAAAGGTGACAGTCAGGACCCCAAGAGATGGATGGAGTAGCAGACAATAGGTTTGAGGTGCAGCGTCAGAGAGAGGTAGGTAGAGGTAGCACCCGGAGTCTGGTGCTGGAGAGAATCTCCATGTGTCAGAGACACCAGGGTGGTGGGCATTACTGGGTCAACAGTAAAACAGGAATGCTCAGGAACTCCTACTTTTCTCCTCTCTTTATGGTGGCCTTGTAGTACTGAGAAGCAAAATACAAGGCTCCACCCTTTGTGGAGTGTGTGTGTGTGTGCACATGCGTGCATGGATGGTGCAAAGTATGGAACGTAGACATCACCTCTCCCACCCCCTATAAATAACCTGCAGGCACTTGAGATCATTCACCATAGAGACAAAGAGAACTAGATGAGCAAATCAGGGAGTTGACCCAACCAACTAACCAGAAAACCGATTTCACTGACTGCTTCCAGAAGCCTCACCCAGAGCCCCCAAGCAACAAAGGTTGGTGCTTAAGTTATACACCCATCAATTTCCTTCTCACACTTCATCAAGCATGGCCTCCCCAGACAGGATTGATGGGTCTGTCCTCTGCCTCCTGCTGTCTTTCATGGATCTCTCTGCTCTGTTCAACTAGGTCCTGTCTTCTCAACTAGATCCCCAGCTCACAGAGAGCAAAGCTGTGGATGCGCTTCAATATCCTTCAGAGTCTCATTCCCAGGCATGTGATTTGTGGTCACTCAATAAATATATCGACTGGGCTTTTCTGGAGGTGGTCACAGGGGTCCCCACAGCTAAATAGCTTTCCATGACTTGTCAGTGCCTTAGCCAGGATGGGCCACAGCTCTCTCTTTATGACAGAAAGCACACTTTCCACTCTGAAAATCTGTGGGGCTTTGGCCTTTATTATAAGGCAATTACAGAATGCAGAGCATGCTGTTTTCTTCACCCTATTTTGGGGAAAAGGCTGGTAGTGCCTGCAGGGGTGACAAGTCCAGGGATTTGAGTTAGGAGAGCTGCCTTATTAGGAACTCACAGGAAGCCCTTCAGCCTCCTGAGCCCACGTTCCTCACCTGGAAAGAGGATGATGCTGGTACCCAGGTTCCAGTGGGGCTGCCAGGCTCTTGCAGACAGAGGGAGATCTAAGAACCACTTTTCAGTGGGTCACCTGTGCAACAAGTCTGTTACTGGGTCTAAATGCTTCAGCAGGATTTGATCAGATGAAATTTTATTCAATGAGAAAAGAAGTCACAATAAATTACATGGTGGGCATGAAGATGCTGGGTCAACAGTAGAGACAGGAATGGAGTGACTGGAGGGGGGATACGGAGGGAGGAGGAGGGATCAATTAATGCACAAATTTGACAAATTAATAAAACGAATTTAAAAAAAAACAGTAGAGACAGAAATGCTCGGGGTCTCCTGGCTTTCTCTTCTCTTTACGGTGACCTTCGAGTACCAAGAAGCAAAACCCAAGACTCCACCCTTTGTGGAGACAGAGAGAGAGAGAGAGAGAGCGAGAAACCACCCTTTGTGGAGTGTGTGTGTGCACATGTGTGTATGGATGGTGCAAAGTATAGAACAGTAAACACCTCAAGCACCACAAAATTCAGAAAAAATTAGCGTGATATTTATATTCCATCTCCGAGAGAGCTGTAGAATAGCTTTTCTGGATATTTTGCCCACATGTTTCAAATTATTTTTTTTATCAGTGAAACACACATCACACCCTATCTCCCAGTCAAACAATGGCTTATAGCTTTATACACTCAGTGTAGAGCTTATGAATCAGCATCTACATATCTGACATTATAGTCACTGGTAAAAATCTAGTTTCCTTCCTTGGTCCTTTTCCTGATTCATTCACCTGATTGTCCCTGCCGTTTTTGTTACCGTTACTGTGTTCTCATTGTGTAAGAGCTTGTTTTTATTTTGTTTTGTTTGTTACTTTAGTTTCTTGTTCTCCTATGTGAGCAGAAGGTACAGTGGGTGTATTTTTTGGTCTGACTTATTTCACTTAACATCTCTGGGTCCACCCATGTTAGAAATGGAAGGGTTTCATCCATCTCTTTTTAATAGCTGGAGAGTATTTCACTGTGTGTGTGTTCTGCTGTGGGTATACATGTGTAGAACTTCGCAGTAGCCATGTATTCAGAATGTGCAATTATCACCACCATCTCTACAATTTTTTCATTGCTCCAAAAAGAAACTATACTGACTAAACAGAAACGCTCTATTCTACCTTCCTCCCAGCGCTGGTAAAACCTCCACTTTTAGTTCTATGGATTTACCTCTTCTAAGGCTGCCCTATAAATGGAATCATATAATACACGTCCTTTCGTGCCTGGATTACTCCACTAAGCACAGTGTCTCCAAGGCTCATGCCTGGGACAGCTGAGTCAGCACTAATGTGCATGTGCACATACCACCAACATTTGTCCTCTCACCTGTGGGTGGACCTGGGTTGTTCGTGCTTTTTCACTGTGCTAACAGCGCTGCAGTGACCACTGGTGTGCAAGGAGCTGTTGGGGGGGGGGCACATACCTGAGAGCAGAATTGCCCATGTTAATTCTGTCTTTAACTTTCTGAGGACCCAGTGAGGAGCTGTTTTCCACAGCAGCTGTACCACTTTACCCCCCCCCCGGCCAGGTAGGGGTATCCCAGTATCTCCACATCCTCACCAACGCTCCTCATTTCCCATCTCTTGTTGGAAGCTGTCCTATGAGGGCTGGTCACTGTGTCTTATTTGAAATATTTTCTTACCAGTTGGAGGGATTTTGAAGTACAATTTTCCCCTTCAGTGACCAATTTCAATTCCGTGGTTCATTCGTATGGCTGAAACTTGTAGAAAAGGCTAAGAGTGGGAGCATGGTGAGGCTTTCGGTTGTTTGAGCATGACACAGGTTCTGCCACGTGACCATGATGAAACAGCTCAGATATCTGACAGGCATCGACTAAGGGCTGCGCCTGGGCAGTAAGCAAGACCTCCTTTCTGGGTCTCCTCACTCCACCATCTTTATTCTTCTGAAGCCTGAAGGCTTCTTCTACACATCTCCTTTACTCCCACGTACTGTGAGTCACCAAGTCCCAGAAACCTTGCTTCACCTATCCCACCCCTAGTTTCTGGTCCTACTACCTCCATCCTAGTTGACATCTTGAGACGCATCGTCACTGAACTACTTCCATAATCTCCACTAAGCCTCTGCCTCCACAGCCCCCAGTCATCTCCAACAATGGTCGCCATATTTATTTCCCTATGTGACTCCATATCCCACAAGCCCCAGTGCTCCAGCAGCTCCTGCAGTGTGATCTGGGCACCTCCTTGTGCGCACCTCAACCCATAGCATCTCCTTAGATCAGCCCTGCCCTTTCTTTTCTACCGGAAGCCTCCTGTTTCCAATGACAGAGCCAGCATTCGCTGAGTGTCTGCTAAGCCAGGCACTCCCGTAACCACCCAGTCCCTGGCCCTGGCAGCCTGTACTTTTGCAGGGATGTTCTTCCCTGGGAGAGTTGTGCTCTGACAGCATCCTGTGGAGATATTCTTTAATCTGTGTAGCACCAAGTCCCAGAAATTACTACCTTCCCTCATTTTTACACTGTGGCACAAGTTTGCCTTCTGCCAGTCCTCTCTGTCCCATTTTAAACCCTTCCAATTTTAGCCTTCTGGTTTTCCTCCCCATTCTTCAGTCCAAGCCTAGGTTGATATTTGAAATCTTTCTAGAAATCCCCAACAGGATGCCTGTCTTCTGTGTTCTCACTTCATCCTGACCCGATTGGATGCCTCTCATATGCTTGCTTCCATTACTCAGTCTGTTTTTCTAGATTGTGAGTTCCTGCAAGACAAGCATTGTGTATCATTCAGCACTGAATCCCCTGTGGTAGTGACTGACAGCTTTCTATACATGTCTGATGAATGAGTGCATGGAATGACCAATCATATGCCAGTTATTGTTTGAAGGCTGCTTGAAAGTTTCCATTACCCCAAATTATTTCCCTCAAATCCATTCTTTTTTTTTTATTTCTTTCAACACTTGCTTAGTAAACATGTTCCCCATGTGCAGATGCTGACTTTAGGCCCCTGAACCTAGCAGAGAATGAGAAACAAGCATCACTGATATTGTGGAGTCCACATTGTAATTGAGGTGTAGGAAAGTGTGTGAAGAGGCAGGAAATACACAAGTGAATGGAGAGTATGTTAGTAGATTCACTGGTGAGAAAACGCATGTGCTTTGAAAGTTCAGATATAACATAGAGATGGAACATAAAGGTGGAGAGTGAGAGAATACTGAAGTGTATGAGGTTCTGTGGTACAAAGTGAGCAGGGCATCAGAATGAGAGGTATGAGATATGGTGACAAGACTGGGTTTCCACCCTGGGCTGAAGGAAAGAACAAGGCTTAAAGAGAGAGACAAATTGCTGAAGACAATCAGTATTGTTAAAGTCTAGAGGTCGGAAGGTAGGAAAGCCTTGACTCCATGTTATATCAACACCATCTTGGGCTCATGAATGCTAACCTCCCTACTCTTGGAGAAGGGCCCATTTCCCATCGTTACTTGCATATGTGTTAACTATATTCATAATCCATATGCAATTTTACTGATCTTATTAGAACAAAGACACACCTGGCATCAGTTTTACACAAGAATGATCGCATGGGCCACGTTGGGTATAAGAAAACATGTCAGTTAGATGGTATGGATTTTGCCTCGACTTCAAGTCCCAACCCTGAGCTTAAGAACCTCTGTACTTAAGTTGTCCTTGATGAACTTTAAATAATATGAATGGATACACCTGCTTCACTCTTCAGGCACACAATGCCTTCCTAATTTGGGAGGAGCGTATTTGTTCCTGCAATCGCAAAAAAGATATAGGATGGAAGACTTGTAGATAAGGTCAATGAGATCTTTACTAGGACTCAGGTCACCGGACAGAAGATGATCCTCTAAATGTTTCTCCCATGAAAAATGTAGAGAAAAGTAACAAAGAGTCTGTCAAAATGAAACCAGTAGTGAACTCTGAACATCTGGCAGCTGAACTGAGGCAACCAGTAAAAGAAGGTGCAGGGGTGTGTATGGGAGAGGGAGAGGAGGGTCCCAATTGGGGGTGTGTATGGGGAGAGGGAGAGGAGGGTCCCAATTGGCCCTGGGCACTGGTGATGGGCAGGGTTTGAAAATAGACATTTGGAGAGAATTGAACCTATAACTCCCAGAGCAGGTACAAAGATGTGTCCCTCCTTTACTTCAAAAAACGTAATTTGGAAAACAAAGTCAAAAAAAGTAGAAATACGAGCTCCTTTTTTTTCTGTCTGCAGAACATGCAGTCTAATTTTATAATTAAGGGTAGTTTTGTGGGTGTACGCTTCCATGAAGCATGACATCTACAGTCCTGGAAATATTCCTTGAAGTTCAACTACAAAATTAAAATAGCTCATGTCAAATGAACTACTTTAAGATACTCTTCCAAAAAAAAAAGACAATGAGTTGTTTTTTTGTTTTTGTTTTTTTTAAAGAGGACACTGTTTTCCATCTCCCTGACCCTCAGCTCAAGGTGTGGGACAGAGCAGACACAATAAAAGAATAGAAGAAGAACAATTTGTAATCAGGATTTCACTTGAAAATACCTTGCCTCTGCATTTTTCTCTTATGTTTGAGATTTTTTTATTTTCTAATTTATTAGAATGCTTTTTCCATGATAAAGGCAATACATTTTCTTTACACATAGAATGCTCAGAAAGTAGAGAAAATGGGGAACATATTTTCTCCAGCTCAAGCAACTTGAAAGTCTATTAGCAGTAATAACTCATGTTTCACTGGTTCTTTCTCCTCCTTCCTAATGCAAGATCTCAAATCCCTGAACAGTTATCATTCCTTCCCTCCCCTTGTTTCTAGATTATGTCAGGAATCCAAGGGACTAGGGGATATGGACTCACACTCACAGTTTAGCTTGGCTCATTATTTTTAGTATTTAATCTAATTCCCCTTCTACAGTTCTGGCCACACTCAAAGATACCTGTGCTCAGAAAGCTGAATAAAGGGTTCTTCTTTACATTGTAGAGACCCCTCCCTAAGGAAGTGGAATTCTGAAATGCTCTAGTTGCAAGGATCTTGAGATGAGATTATACTATCCAGGTGGGCTCCCACATGCCATTCTCAGGTATCTTTTTAAGAAAGAGGCAGAGACAAATATGAGGAATGAGAGGAAATAGGAAGATGGATGTAGAGGAATGAGAGGAAATAGGAAGATGGATGTAGAGATTGGAATGATGTGTCTACACGCCAAGGAACGCTGACAACTACCAAATTTTGGAAGAGTATAGTCAAAGTTTTAGAGGTTCCATGCAGAACAAACATACTTTTTAAACTGACACTAGTGCAGTAGTATAAAGAATGACTTCTTGCCTTCTGATCCTGCCTCAGTTTTGTGTCCAAAGGATGTGTCATTAGAGGCCATTGGCTGCCTCATTGGAGTCTGAGCTCTAAATTTCTTCCATGAGAACATTTGTTCAAATTATATTTCCACTTGCACAGCCCAGGCTATACCATGCACCCCCCCCCCCGCCCCAGCTTACCATGCTCCTGCATCTTCAAACCCCAAAAGAGTACACACTATGGATTAGAGTTTGGTACAAGAAAGCAATAAAGAAATCATCATTAACAATGATTAGACTTAATATTTTAATGTTTTTCTTTCCTTATAGTGTATCTTAAATATTTAGTACAAAGTTGGAGCCACATGGGCTATGAGTTTAACATCCTTTCTTTTCTTCTTAAACACTCAGGTACCAGAAGGTTGAATGCATCATGGTTTGGGTTGTAGAACATTTCACTATTGATCAATTTGACCCTTTGCTACTAAAATTATTAATATAGCAACTCTTCTGTCATTCTCTACTTACTACTCTTGATACATTCATCTGTTCTTGAAAAATTCAGACCGTCATTTCATGTATGCATTCTTTTTACCGTTGCTATTTTTATTTGTTATAGTCTTCTAGTTCTGAGATATAATTGGCATTCATCATATGTAAGCTTAAGGAGTGCAGTATAATGGCTTGATATGCATATATGGTGAAATGATTACCATAGTAAGTTTAGTTAGCATCCAATCATTTCATATAGACATAAAAAGAGAGAAAGCAAAAGAAGAAAAAAATATTTCTTATGATAAGAACTCTCAGGATTTACTCTTTTAACACCATATATATATATATATATATATATATATCATTCAGCAATATTAGTTATAGTCAGCATGCTGCAAATTGCATCCCTAGTATTTATATATCTTGTACCTGAAGTTTGAATCTTTTGCCCACCTTCCTCCAATTCCCCTCTTCCCATTCCCGCTTTTTTATGTGTCTCCCACACACAGATTTTTCACATATAAGTGAGATCACACAGCATTTGTGTTTATCTGTCTGATTTATTTCACTTAACATAAAGCCCCACACATTCCATCAATGTTATAATATTGATTTGTAACTGAATTGTATGTATATGAATTATATATAATATGTATACATTAATAACATATACCAGAAATATTTTTATCCACTCATCTCTTAATAGGTATTTCAGTCATTTCCATGATTTAACTATTGTCAACAATACTACAGTGAGCTTAGGGTGAAGATATCTCTTGAATTTGTGTTCCATTTCCTTTTTTTCCCCTATATGATATGCCCAGAAAAGGAATTTCTGGGTCATATGATAACTATATTTTTAATATTTTGAGGATCTTAGGTTTTCATCATGGCAAAACCAGCTTACAATACCAGTATATGTTAAATCATCTCTTTTAGCCGTGGCCTTTCTAACAAAGATGAAGCCATTGAAGCTTTAGTTTATAATTTCTTAATGACTAGTAATGGTGATTACTAGTCATTTGATTGTAATTACTAGTCATTTTGATTGTAATCAAAAGATTACAATCTTTTCTCATTCTTGATGGTATTTTGTATATTTTCTTCAGAACAAAGTCTATTTTTGGTCTTTCTCTAGGCTACATTATTGTATTATCGATTCACAAGAGTTCTTTATATAAGTAGTATTAATGTCATGTTACTTTCCATATCCGTGGAATATTGGTGATAGTTCATATATATATAGTAGTTGTCTGGGGCCAGTCTTCTGTGGGTGTCCAAGAACATTAGACTGCAAGAATTCTGTGAGGTACCTATATGAGCAAGCAAAATGACAGTAAGTGGGGAGGAATTCCCAGATAACATTTTGGTAATGAAGAAACAGAATTCTGCAGGCTGGTTGCTGAGTGTCTGCTAAAGGACTGATGACTGCCTTTCAGCAGGGAGGCTCAGGAAATTTCCCAGCTCTACATTTCAGCTCCATCCTCCTTCTTATTCTATCTGTGTTGGGCTCACATTGACTTCACAAGCTCCAGGGTCTTTGAGGTGAAGCTAAAGTAATGATGATTCACTAAATTGGACTTTAGAACAAAGACTGTAGGCAAAGGTGACATTTCCTTAGTATGTGTTTATAATGCAAGTTACAGATCGTTCCATTATGTAGTTTCCAAATCAGATCTCTATGGCCTAAGCCTCTTTAAAATTCTTATGTAGTTAATAACGCAGCGCCTCGTTCTTTGCTGTGTCAGCTCTTGCTGGAAGTCAGTGCATTAACCTCCAGAAAACTATTGAGAACTTGTGACCGGAGCTCTTGTTTGTACTTAAGGCTGGACATATGTAAAGCTACTCATGGAACCATGTTAACGTCAGCTGCAAGGAGTCCTGAAACCCTACCTGTCTTGATTTTTCTTGGGGGCTATCTTTACCTTTCTCTTGAGAAAAGAGTCATTTAGCCTGTAACAGGCTAATGGCCGTGAAAGAGACAGCTCACCTAGAAGAGTTTAGCACTCGATTTCTTGGGATTTTATTTGTTCCTCTGCCTCTAGGCTCTAAAATAGAAGTTTAGGTCATTGATTTGAGTCCATTATTCTTTTCTAGTATTAGTTTGAAGTACTACTATAAATTGCTCCTGACCACTCTACAAATTTTGATGATTTTTTCCCCTTTCTATTGAGGTTAAAATAGTTTCTATTAATAACGAAGATCCACAAGGAACTCACACAACTAAACAAAAGCAAAACAAAAAGCCCAATCAAAAAATGGGGAGAAGAACTAAAAAGACACTTCTTCTCCAAAGAGGAAATACAAATGGCCAACAGGCACATGAAAAATTGCTCAACATCGCTAGTAATAAGAGAAATGCAAATCAAAACCACAATGAGATACCACCTTACACCAGCAAGAATGGCCCACATCCAAAGAACAGACAACACAAATTGCTGGCGAGGATGTGGAGAGAAATGAACACTACTACACTGCTGGTGGCAATGTAAACTAGTTCAACCACTATGGAAAGGGGTATGGAGGACCCTCAAGCTAATGAAAATGGAACTACCATTTGACCCAGCAATTGCTCTTCTGGGAATCTACCCAAAAGAGACCTCAATGTGGGTACAAAAGGACACCTGTACTCGGATGTTTACTGCAGCACAATTTATAATTGCAAGGTCATGGAAACAACCTAAATTCCCCAAAACAGAGGACTGGATGAAAAAATTGTTGTATATATACACGATGGAATATTACTCATCAATTAAAAATGACAAATTGGACGACTTCGTAACAACATGGATGCATTTAGAAGAAATCATATTAGCAG
>PVHY01014140.1:17080-39386 GCA_004024945.1 Uropsilus gracilis
AAAGAAAAAGGCAGAAACCAAATGGTTTCACTAATGTATGGGATATAGTGAAAAAAAAACAAATAAAAGCCTTGAGGAAAGTCAAAACAAGCTAAGCACCAAAATGAAACGCACAACTATGAACAGGAAGGAAAGGGGGGGAAGAGAGGGGAGGGAGGGGGGGCAAACCCTTGAGATTACAAAGTTGTGAAATTTATATATAAATAAAAAAATTAATTATTAAAAAAAAGATAAAATAGTTTCTAGTTCTCCACATGATTTTTTTTGAAGGTAGTAAGATTTAATCATTTCTCTTTTTTTACATTTTTTAATATTTTATGTTTGGATTTCATGCAATGTTGATATTTGAACCCCATGGGAATGCCCCCATCCACCCCAACCATCCCCCCTCTGGTTGTTCTTCTTTACTGTTGTTTGTCCATGTTCGACCCTTTGGTCTTTTTCTTTTCTGGAGCAATGTCAATACCCTGGGTGAGAATGTACTTTCTTGGGATATGGTGGACTATACTACTTAGATTTTCAGGACTAATTTTGCGTTCTGAGGTCAGTCTGACCTTGCATGACTTGTATCAGCACCTCCTCTTCTTGGTGACTGTCACCTCCATTATGTTTTCTGTTCCATTCTGTTGCCTCTTCACCTTGTGTTTCAGGACTTTGGCTTAGGGAACCCGACTCCCATCCTTTTCTTGGCAGAGAGGTTCCTCAATGGGGACAGTCATCAGCAGATGGTAGGTCTCACTAGTCTCTTCAGTTTTGGTTTGCAGCTCTGTCATGGAGCCGGTGTCATATTCCTGTGGCCTTCCTTCCTCTGTGGAAAAGGGATGTGCTCTGCCATTGCTGAAGTCATCTCTGAAGCGGGATTTTGGCTCCGGTTCCCCAGTGGCATTGTAGGTGTAATTCTGTCCTAGGTAGTCTGTATACTTGGTATCACAGTCCAGTGTTCAATGGTTCTCTCCAAGCTCTTTTTGCATCCTGTTCATGTGGTATGTGCATCCAGGGTCTTTGTTCTTACCCCTTACCTCTTCTGTATCTGTAGTTGGGTTGGACTATCAAGTTTTCCTTATTCTTAATGAGAGTTGACTGCAGTAGAGGCAAACCAGAGGGGCTAGTGACTCCAGCCCACCTCCTGACACTTTCACAACCCAGCCTGCCTCTTGGAAGGGCTTGGATGCACAGGGGCGCCCACTCGTTGGTCCTACCCACAGCCAGGAAAGGGAGGGGGAAGTGCATGTGGAGCTGCAGTGGCTGTTGAAGCAGAGTGGCCACAGGGGTGTGTGCAGCAAGTCCTTTGATATATAGGTTATTTAAAAATATGTTGGTTAGTCTTCAAAAATTTCTGAATTTCATTTATCTTTCTGTCATTTCTTTCCTTCTCTCCCTTCCTTCCTTCCTTCCTTCCTTCCTTCCTTCCTTCCTTCCTTCCTTCCTTCCTTCCTTCCTTCCTTCCTTCCTTCCTTTTCTTTCTCTATTTTCCTTTTTTTTTGAGACTAGGTCTCAGTATGTTGCCCAGGGTAATCCCCATCCTGTGGACTCAAGTGATTCCCAGCCTCAGCCTCCCAGATTACAGGCACCACGCCCAGCTGCTTTTTTGAGAACCAGGTCTCCCTATGTTGCCCAGGGCAGTCTCGAGCCCGTGAAACTAAGCAGTCCCTGTCACCTATAATCCAGTTCTTAGATTATAGGTATACACTACCACATCGGCTCTGTCATTTATTTCTTACTTAATCTTTTGTAATTACATAGCATGTTTCAAACAACTTGATGCTTTTAAATTTACTTTGTTTTAACTTATGGACGAGTTTATGATTTAAATTAGAAAATAATCCTATGAGTACCTACAAAATCTTTATTTTGCTGTTGGTAGGTGGGATATTTTGTAAATATCAGTGACTTCAAGTCTGTTAATTGCATCCTTCTGTCTATTGTTTCCATTGCTGTCTTTAAGTTAATAGTCTCTTGTGCAGGTAGATTTGGCTATTCTGTTCCTGTGTTTTTCATCAGATATTATAGTTTTCATCTATACATTTTCAGTTCGAATCTTCAAATATTTCTCAAGTTTATTTTTAGCCTATCTGTGTTTCCCTCTGCCATCTGGAATACAGGTTTATATCATTCTCTACTGGTTCCTCTGGATGTCTACAACCACTTACGTGAGCTGTCTTCATGAAATACCATGAATAAATGGTATTAAACAACAGAACTTTATCATCTCACTGTTGTGGGTATAGTAGTTTGAAATCAAGGTATTAGCTGGGCTGGTTCCTTACCAGGACTTTGCCTTGACTTACAAATGGTGATTTTCTCTCTGTGCTTTCTTTCTACACCATTTTCCTTCATGCATGTTTTTCTCTGTGTTCAGTCTACATTTTCATAAGAACACCAATCATTGTGGAGTCAAGGCTACATTAATAACCTTATCTTAACTAGCTATATTTGCAACAACACTCTTTTCCAAATAGCCTCACATTCTGAGGTGTTGCAGATTAGGAGTTCAACACATAAAACTTGGGAGGACACAATTCCACATATAATAACATCATTCCCGGATCTTTTATATTTATTTATCTTTCCCTTTATTATAGGTTGAATTCTGGTTCTTTGTATCCTATTAACTTTTAACTGGGTAACAGGTGATGTAAATTTTTGCATATGGTGTTCTGGAGAGTCTTGTATTCCTTGAAGTATTTGGGTGTTTTGTTCAGAGACACACTTAAATTCTTTGGACGTAATTTGCTCTTTATTCAGGTGTTTTTTCAAGTTGTGTGAGGGGAGTGCAGAACAGCACTAAGCTGGTTCTGATTTGCTCCCACTACTGTGATAATAACTTTCTGAAGACTAAGCTTAATGTTGCAGGTGTCAGGAGGTCTCTTCACTAGGACTAGAAGGAAACAAACACATTCTTCTGGTTGCCTTTTCCTGGCTTCACATAGTTTTCTCAGACACATGCATGGACCAGCTCTCAACTGAAGACTCCACAAAATTTCCCTTTAGAGTTCCAGAACTCTTTTTTTCCATTTCTCTTTCATACGAGTTGGGGCTGGAACCCCCAAGTTCTGTCTTTACTCCAGAGATATAGCTGGGTCCTTCCTTACGGTCTCTCAAGCAGTAACTAAGAAAACCTTGAGTTTTACTAGATTTTCCTCCCTTCTTTCAGGGATAATTATCCTGTGCTACCCATTGTCCATGTCTGAAAACATTATTTCATATATTTTGTCCACTTAATTGTTTGAAGTGGGAAGATTAATCTGTTGAATGTTGATTAGAAAGAGTCAGTATAGAGGGAGCAATTATAATTATTGAAAAGAGAGGTGGTGCCTAATTGAGCTGTGTTTCTTAAGAGGCAGGAATAAGTAGACTCCAAAGCATCTGTGGAGCAAGTAGCCACCTGGAAGAGGAAGAGTACCTCTGAAAAGATCAGGCCTGAGGTAAAGATGAAAGACATTTGATAGGATAAAATACGTCCCTAAACTTTACAGGTTGAAGTACTAACCCTCCCTCAGTGGCTCAGAATGTGACATTAAGATGATATCATTCTAGAGTAGGATGGGTCCCTAGTCCAATATATCTGATGTCCTTATGGAAAGGGGAGATTTGGACACAGACATTCAAGTACAGGGAGACAATTCCGTGAAGAAAACCAATGCAGCAGAAACCAAGGAATGTTAACAATTAAAAACCATCAATTTAAAAGTCTGGGATAGTTCCTACACTAGCATCATCAGAAGGAACTAAATCTTGATCTTGGACTTCCGGTCTTCAGCACTGTGAGATAGCAAATGTATGCTGTTTATGCTGCTCAGTTTATGGCATTATCTACAGCGCCATAGCTGACTAACAGGTCATCAGTGAAGATCAGTTTGCATGTTGAGAGGCAAGAAGTCCAAGGAGTTCTGACCTGACAGTTGTTATTGCTCCTTCTTCCATAAACTTGAACCCACTGGCATCTTTGAGGAGCTCAGAGTCATGCGGCATGGGGTGTTTGCTCAGTAGAGAAGAAAAGAAAGAACCACTCTCCCAATGGATGACAGAAGTCTCAGGGAAGTACAGGGCCTCTGGCAATGCTAAGGCCCCAGTTGAGTGTAGATGCTCAGTAACTAACAGTGATTTTACTTTCTTTCTTTCTTTTTTTTTTTTAGCAGTCCTGGTGGCTCACTGCAGCCCACTGTGATTATTTCGAGCATATATTTTCCACCCCTGAAGTCAAAGCCAACTATTTCTTTCTGCCCTGCCTGCCTTTCCCTCGGCCCATGTCCTTAAGAAAGGTACAAAGTCATAAAAGTATTTTATTCAGAGGAAAGGTCATTAAAATTATTCAGCAGGATGTTTGCCCATGTGTCTCTCACATACTTCCGCCACCAAGAATGAATCCCCAGGGTTTGACTTATAAAATTCAGGACTGAAAAATGTTTCTGTCTTTTATCATCACCTTTCTCACAGAATTGGTGGCTCTGAGCTATCCCCTGGAGCCAAAATGTTCTCTTGAGGTATCTCTTCTTCATTCTTCAGTTCAGAGATGTCTTGGAAGTTTGTTTATTCTTCCCATAAATATGAATCAGGCCTCATCAGGGTCCGCAACTAACCATTCCTCAGAAACTGCCATCACATGACTGATAGGGCGAATATTTCCATTGAAAACCTTGCAGATGTATATTTTTTGTCCTCGTGAAGCATCAGTTTCTTAGAGTAGAATATGGCCAAGCTAGCGATGCAGATGGAGGTTCTGAAATACAGCAAAAAAATGGGCCTTTGATTCTTAGGACATTTGTAACATTCCCACTGCTACCTAAGCGAGTTTTATTGTAAGTCTCAGCCTTTGAGTAAGCAGCAAATTTCAAAGCCTGCCAAAAACCATGATGAATTTCTCAGAGATAGTGAAGAACTCTGAGTGTTGGGAAATAATCATTAGAGAGAAGATTGGAACTGGAGACACACACTGTCAGGAGGAGAACATAAGTAATGGTCAGAGCCAGACAAAATGGCTGTGGGCTGGTCCCAGAAGGCCACAAGGATATCTGTGACAACAGCTCCCAAAGGACCCTCCCCCAACTGGAGAGGTTAACAACACACATCCTGTGAGTGGAGGCTCACTGCCCAAGTTCCAGTGACTCATCAGGGAGAAAAACATCAGCTATAGTTAACCCTTGACCAGGTTGGGGAGCTTCCACACAGTCAAAAATCCACATATAACTTTCATCTCCCTCAAAATGTAGCTTCTCAGGCTGCTGTTGACCAGAAGCCTTACTGATAATAGAAATAGCCCACTTGTATGGTATATGTATTATATGCCTGAAATCATATTGTATACATATAAGAAACTCTGCTACAGGAAGAAAATATTTGAAGGGAATCTTTAGGAAGAGAAAGCATATATCCAATGCTGGACTATATTTTTTGATGCAGTCAGTTGACTTGGGGGTATGCTTGAACTCACAGAAGACTAGAGCTTCACTGTAATTTAGAGATGATCTAGTTCCTTCTCATCCTACCTGCTTCTTCCAAATATGTGATAAACACCACTATTGTTCATCACTTTCTTATTTAAAAGAAATTGAAGTCTGGCATTTGAGTAGCTTGACCACATGCTTTAATTACTGGGAAAACAGGTGTTTAACCTAAATATTTTAACTCTATATTCAAAGATCTTTCTATCAGACTACTCAAATGATCTAGAGCCCAGAAATCAACCAATCAGAAAGTAGGCCACCCCCTCAGAAAATAGACTCTATAAACCCTGATGTGATGAAAGCAGCTCTGATCTACATGTTTAAGAGGAATGAAAGTGATAAATCAGACAAGTGTCTTCTAATTTCATACATTCTATAAGTATGTAATAATATGAACATCATTTTATTGATATTTCTGATTTTATTTCAAAACCTTTTCCTACACTAAATTCATTCAATCCTTACAACAAACCAGGCTAAGACAAAGAAAGGATTGCTATTATTTGCTGATATAAGTGTGAGTAGCTCCATCTTAGAGATGAGGAAACTGAAGGTCATAGAAATATGATAGACTTAAGTTCACAAGGTTCATAAGGATGAGAACTGAAATCGGATCCCAATAGTGTAGTGACTTATAGCCCAACATTTCCCCACTACTCAACAGTTTTAAAGTTTTAAACTTCCCCTAAATATCAGGACCCAAACCAAAACCTGAACCATTTAAGATCTAAGGGAAAGATGGCTGATACTGAAGATTTGGGAGACTGGTAGGAAATTAGACATGTAAACAAGTGAACTATGCTCAGTGGAAAAGAAAATTATTAACTTGTGTCTAACGAAGAAGTCATTTAGCCACTTCAAGCCTGTTTACTCACCTGTGATAATAGCTCCTTTGCAGGTAAATGTGGAATATCTGTAATGTTCAGATTTTCATTTCAGTACATGCAATATTATAAAGCATGAGCATCATGATGCTATCATTTGGGGGTAGTGAGTGAGGGTTCTGGACAAAATGACTGAGGGAAAACAGAAATTGTTTCACTGAACTTAGAAGAACCAACTTCCCACTGATTCATACAATAACCTCTAAGCTCCTATAATCTTGGGGGCAGGGACCAAAGCCTGCAGGGTGCCCTTGCATAATATAATAGATCTTGAAGAGATCTATTCTAGTTTGAAATTTGCTCACATGCTGAATGAATAAGAATAAATTGCTTGCTTTTTCTGATTCAGGGCCCCTGAGGGGCAGAAAAGCATAATTATCCCAATAAATAACATGGCATTATAAGTCAATAATGGGATGGCATCTTCCTGGCAGCTAGACTGTAATCGCCTGAATTCAGATCTTGAGTTTGCCAAGGTGCTTGTTACTGCAGGGTTACCATGGACTTATTATATTCTTCTGGTCTTGAAAATGGCTGTCTCTGCAGCTGAGTTCATTAGGTAAACAGCTGGGGTAATTGATAGTGTGAATACCAGTTCATTTCCTGCTGCTCTAAAAGAATTTGCTCTGAGGTGGAAGAAAATGACCAGTTCTGCCACTGTGAGCTCTGGCCAGTTTTTCCGGAGGAGTGTGCTTTAGGCAGAGCTTCTACTAACTGTCTGCTTTCCTTTAAGAGCGAGCAGCATGGGTGGGGTCTGTTAGATACACTTGACTTGCCTTGGCAGGTGGGAGCTGCAAGGTCAGAGCTCATCTGACTGCTCTAGTGCTCCTGCTCTTCCTTAGCAAAGCCTTGGTGATGCCAGAACATCACTGGGTCGACCAGAAGGATGAAAGACGAGCTTTTCCACTTCTGTCAGTCTCAGTCCTGAAAATTCTAAATATGGGGGAAAGAAGTGTCCTGATTTCCTGGGGCTTTAAACATACTCAACTCAGGGCAGGGAGAATGGTGCTGTTTGGGAAAAAAGAAAGGGATACAGGATGAAATCCTTTATTCCCAACTTAATTCACAAACAAAATGCAATTCCAATACCGTCTCAGAAGGATTGTGTAGTTTGACAAAATTATTATTCTACAATGTATCCCCCCAAAATAATGATAAAATAGTAGTCAAATTTTACATAATCAAAATAATAAGACATGACTGGTTTTTGCAGGAAATAAAATATACTCTGAAGCAGTGGTTATTAAACAATGTGTTTCTGAGACTAGAATAGACACACATAGCACTGAAAAGGAATGAGCCAAATGAAAAGAAATTCAAATTCATATGGGAGATGCAGTACAAAATAACTATCCTATATCACACAACTTTTGCCTTTTTGGGTAAGGAGATTAGGAAAGACAGAAGCATGACAAGTACAATCCATATCAGAGTGTAGCAAATAACTACTTTTAACCATTTAATAGCACAGAATGCTTGAGTCTTTGGAACTTCTTTTTCTTCTGCCTTTTCCCCTTTTTGGCACTAGGGGACATTTTTTAAGAAATGATATGAAGGCAAAATTATATACATGGAAAGGAAAAAATCAAAACATCTGAATTGCCACTAAAAGTAATTAAAAAGCATATGTTGAACAGCAAAAAAATCTGTAGCATGTGTTATAAAAATTAAGTTCTTGAGTATAAAAAGAACCTAACAAAACTACCAGGAAAAGATAAAGACTCCAGTTTTTAACATGGGTCAAAAAGTAGAAGAGATAGCACACACACACATACACAAATAGATTAAAACACATCAATATTCATATAAAAATGACTTACCTTCATAAAGTAAAATAAAAGAAAACATTATTTTTACTAATCAAATTGGTAATCATGAAATATACTTCTAATAGTCACTGTTAAGGAAATAGAAAAATATACATCCAATAGGAACAAAGGTATACACCCTGTATAGATGGCAAAATTTGGAAAATGTTCACACCTTTTCACCCAGCAATTTCTCCCTGTGGTATTAATGCTGTGGAAGTTATTCTAGATATTGTAGATATTTACAAAGATTCATGTGTAAGTATTTTAACTACAAAGATTCATGTGTAAGTATTTTAACTGGTGTTCATAATTCAGAAATAATTTTTTAAAGGCCTATCATCATTGTGGGACTGGTTGAGAAGAAAAAACACACAACAGACAACTCAGCAACTCTCGAAGCACAGACTGGATGTATAGTAAATGATATGGAAAACACTCGTTAGTTAATTACTTGGGAAAAAGTTTACATACCTACATGATTGCAATGATTTTCTAATGGTGGTGAGATTGCTATGATTCCCCCCCACCTTTTTTTTTTAATGCTTTCTTACATTTTATAAAATAGAAAATTCAAAGCATGTGACAGGAGCCTGCAGTAGCCACCTATTGATTTATCTCTGGTTGTGATTCCCTGGCCTGCTTACAGCTATTCCCCATTCTTCCTGCGAAGACCCACCTTCCTACCGCACACCAATCTGTCCTCACATCTACGGGCTCTCAGGAGATCACTCCCAGAGCAGCAACTGGAACCTGGGCCACCAGCAATAGAGATTCCCATCTCCTGGCCAACTGATTGGGTCCTGGAGAAACGGATGGCACAAGCCAGTCCATCAGGTCCCATCAGGCTGATCCCAGAAGGCCTACCTGAGTCACCAGAAAGAAGCCCCCCCCCCCCTTTTTGTCCCACTGGATTTGGAGCTGGTACTGTATCCAGCAGCCTGAATCTTTTATCTTTTTCTGGTGGTTACTTTGTCTACTCAGGAACTCCTGCCAAACATGAGGCCAAGACAGGGAGAGGGGAGCAGAGAGAACAAGAAACTCTACCTTCACGATCCCACCTGGAGCCTGGGTGGCATATGCCTGCAACTCAATTGTCCCCTCCTCCCAGCTGAGAAAAATGGTTTTCCTTAACAGGAAAGGAAATAAAAGCAAAAACTGACAGTGCACAAACCATCTGAGGCTGTTGTGAGTTTCCTGTCACTTGCACAAGACAGAGACCCAATGAATGCAGGCCCAGAGCTCAAGCCCAGCTGGTCAGCTCAAGGCTGCTCCTGGAGCACTTGGAGGGATTTGGGGGAGAGTGGGGCAGTGCTAAACAGGCATGCCTGACTGAGGAACACCGGGGTTAGCCAAGCAAGCTGCTCCCGGCCTGAATCCTGAATCTCTAGAGATCTCCGCCTCACTCTGCCCTTCTCCTTTTTTTTTTTTTTTTTTTTTTTTTTGAGACTAGGTCCTACTATGTTGCCCAGGGAACCGCAGACTCATGTTGCACAGGATAGTACAGACTCAAATGATCCCCAGCCTCAGCCTCCCAGGTAGCTGGGATTACAGGTGCACACCACCACACCCAGCAATTTTTTTGAAACTAGATCTTGCTATGTTGCCCCAGGTGGGTCTTGAACCTGTGGAATCAAGTGATTCTTGGCCTCCCTTCCTAGGCTGGGATTAAAGGTGCATGCCACCATGTCCGACCATCCTTTTTTTTTTTTTTTAAACTCCTTTCTTATAAATGCCCGTGTTAGCATACAAAGAGCAAGGTGGTACTCTACCTCAAAGCTTTCTTTTCCTTTTACTGGTCAAGGGAAACAGACAGGCGTTTGGAAACAAGAAGGGTTCAAAGTGAGAACTGCTCCTCTTTACTCTCCACCTCTTCTGAACAGGAATGGACTCCAGTGGGCTTCCCAGCCTATTCTGCCCCCCAACTTACCTGATTCAAATCTTAAGCACAAGAGACACCCCCAATCACAAGACATTCAAAGCTCTCTACCCCACTGCTGGCAAACCACCTAGGTAACATGCGGCACTTCAGTCTGCACACACTTCACCCCTTTCAGGAAAAGGGTCCAGGGGGCTGGCTGACAAAGAGCTGGTAACAGTTCTTGTTGATCAAGGATGCCTGGATGAGTGGTCCCCGTGCTAGGTTGTTCTAGCAGGAGAACAAACCACACTGAGTGAGATGGAGTAAGAGGCTTCTTACAGGCACTGGATCGAGTGCATTTGTGAGATGAGCTGGGAAGGGAGGTCTGATAAATGGAATCGGTGAATCAGAGGAAAGCCACCAGGGAATGTTCCTGAAGTTCTCATCTGTGTGGCTAAGTTGGAGCCTTCAGGGAAACAGCAGGGGCTGATGGGAAGGAGAAGGGAGGCTGCCCTAGGCCAAGAGAGGCTCAAGTTCCCATGCACGCTGGTGGACTTGGGGGTCCTTTAATCAGCAGGGCTGATAAAGAGAAGAGGGGTCAGGGGTGGCAGAGGAGAAAAAGCTGTCTGGCAGCATGCCACAAGCTGTGTCACCCTGGAAGGTCTGAGGCTGCTCTGGGCCTCCCTGGGCAATTTCATGCAAATATCCCTAATCAGGGGCCTTCAGGAGATTTGTAGTTCCAGTTTACCCAAATGGATGACAGCTGTGCGCTCCCTCCCACGGGGGAAATCCTGGAAAATCTGCTTCTGAGTCACTTCTTCTTCTGGGTGGGGCTGCTCTGAGTGGGGTGGGTGATCCTTAGACCCCTGCACACTTGGGTGGGAAGATCTTTATTTCTGGAAAGTGAAACAAATGCACAGGAGTGAGGTCAGCGCAAAGGAAGCTGATCTGACCAGAGTGACCTTATTTCATTTTGTAGAAAATAATAAATTCCACTGGAGGGTAAAGGCGTGGGTCAGGCTTTCTCCTCTATTAGCCTCTATGACCAGCACCTGTGGTATTGCACGTGCCTGGCCCAGGGGGCGTGCGCATGTGCGCATGTGTGAGTGGGCACACCTGAGCCTGAGAGAAAGCCATAAAGGGGCGATGCCACCTGGGAAGATTTCTGCCTGACTCCCAGCCTCGTGGCCCTGCCCCTGCCTTCCTCCTTGGTGAACCTGTGCACCAGGGTCCCTGGGATCATTAAAGCCTGCAAAGTCCACCAAGAGCTCCAGAACTTTCATTGTCTGTCTGCTGGAACCAGGTAAGTACCACCCAGATCGGCAGGATCCTGCAGTACAATTGGCGTCACAGTTGGGGGTTCTACAGAGTGCTCCAGAGAAAGCAGGACTTGACTCGTGTATGATGTTCAAGGACAAGTTTTTCGAACGTCTGAGTCTTTTGTTTCGTAGCACATGAAAGGAGGTTCCAGAGCCCAGGGCCCTCTGCTGAGGCTGGGGTCCTGGGTTTCCTGCAGGTCCCAACTGCTCTTTCCCAGTTTTTTTGGCCATGAGCCAGTGGCCTGTAGGGCACTGACCGCTCTCTTCTCTGACCCACAGTCCCAAGATGAAGCACAGACACCTGTTAGCAGCCAAAGGTCTATTTCTGGGTGCCTTTCACCAACTTGCTTCCTTGTGAGGTGCTGCCCTAGATTTTGATGCATGGGCCCGTGGCTAAGTGACAAATGAGGGCACGGAGATCCTATTATATAAGAGATGAGTTATGGGAGTAATAAGCACGTGTAAATAGCATTTACATATTTAATGATCATTGTATTCCATGGCAATTCTGCATTAAATATTCAGAAAGAATGTCCTCTTTCCGCCTGTGAAAGCTTTTTGTTGATCTTGTTGTGCAATCTTATTCTGGGACCAGAGACTCAGTCGCACCATCATGTGGCACGTGATGGCTTTTCAGCTCTCATCTCCAGGCCAGGCACCAGGAAGTCCTTATACTGGTTGCCAGCCCCAAGGGGTCACCTCATTGTAATGAAATTAGATACTAGAGTGTCACCCTTGCAGGAGGAAGGACCCTGGTTGCCCCAACTGCCTGAGACCAAGGCATTTCAAGGGCTTCAGTTCCTTTTCTCTCTTCACTTGCCTATTTTATTGGTGCTTCATTCTCAATTTCCCCTGAAGCTCACATTCCCGGACAAAGCACTTCATTGCGTTTTCACCCCACTATCCACCCAGACTCAGAGGCTTAACCCTTTTGACTTAGCTGTGCCCTTCTCCCAACCACATTTGCAGCAGCCACTTGTGCTAGAGAGGTTCTTAAAACCACCTGATTGGGTGGCGGAGCGAGGGGGATGAGATGGGAGCTGGTGGCAAGGTGAAGTGCAGCCAATAACTGTGAACAGAGCGTCAGGGATCCCCATTCTGGAGCAAGTCTCTGCCTGGCAGATTCTGTCCCCAAGCCCCAGAGGCAGGTATCCTGCTCTCACCCTCCTGCCTGAGCTCTTTCATCTCCACTCTGCAGCCAGTCACGCCATCCATCATAGGTGTCCCTGAGACCCATGGCACCTCCCAATCCACAGAGCAGAGGCTACAGGTCACCTCCTGCCCGCACCCCGCTTTACCCTGATGATGGAGGGCACGCCTGGGTGCTTGCTTACTCTGACTGAGACTGCCTGTCCGGGTGTCTCCATGCAAACAAAGCATATGTGCTCATCATCCACAGTGAATAAGCCAAGGGTGGCACACTCAAGCCCACACTCCCCACCCAGTTCTTACTCCCTCTTTCTTTCTCAGGGTTCTGGTTTCATATTGAATGGGTGTTTCCAAAAGCCTGGGCATTCAGCCTCCACTTGACCTTGAGGCCAAGGGCACAAGAAGCCCCACCCCTCACCCTTGGCTCCTGCTCAGGGCGGGACCATTCTGGGTTCTGAGAGCTTCATGCCACAAGTTCTTTCCATGCCCACAGCCCTAACACATCAGCTCTGGGGCATGCTGAGCTCCCAGACCCGGGGGGTGGGGGGGTAGGGGGAACATCACCCCCACCATCTTTGACCTTGTTCAACATAGACTGGTTATCACTGTCCTGTTTATTGGCCTTCAAGCTCTGGCAGAGAAGGCAGAGCCTGACTGGAGGTCAAGGCTGGCAAGGCATTCTCCCTTCTATGGGCACTCGGGCTCCTGCTGCTGAATTTCACACAACTCCCACTCCCTGTGTTTGCTTTAGACTTTCCACATGAACTCTGCACTCCTGGAATTTTCCAAAGCCACAAATTCCACCTCTGCAAATCCCTCACCCTAATTTAAAGTCACTGGCAAAAATGTTTCAAGAATTCCTGCACACCTCTTGTCCCTCACCTGTTCGCTTTAGTCCAGAGGAAGCCACAAGTAAGCAGTCTCAGACATGCCTTGCCCCACTAGTCTGCTACTGACTATTCCTCCTTCTGACAGGAATGCCTGCCCATGGTTTTTCTCCTAACGGTGGTTGTAGAGTCAACATTTGCTCCTACGTGTCCTGCTTAGCTTTCATCCTAACAGACATTTCTGGGCTATAAACCACAAGTCTCTTCTCACTGAGGCATTTGATGTTTGGTGCCCAAGACAATGATGGCAATGTGGAGCCCCCCCACTTTTCTGGCTCAAAGACATGGGGGTGAGGGTGGTAGCAGAACCTCAGGATGTTCTTGCTGTGTCTCTATATCCTCCTCCACCTGCCACGGCTCTCAGACAATGTGGGGTGCACACCGACTGCATTGCACCCAGGGTGCTATTCAGGTCAATCTGAAGACGTCTCCTGGGTAACCTTTTCTTCTACTGTAAGAAATTCTGTGGCTACCAATGTTCTTATAGACCTGGATCCTGGAGGAAGTTGCAGCCTCACTTCCTGATTGTTAGAATTTAAGTGGTCATCCACATTGCAAGAGTGTGGATGACACAATCAGATGACTTATGTCAGAGGAATCTCCAAATGTCCAGCTCAGTTCTGGGACTTGGGAGGTATCTGCGTGGGGCACAAAATTGAAGGAGGCACCAAGCTCTTGAGTGATTGAGATAAAGTATAGTGTTGATAAACACTATTGAGGGCACTATACTAAACAAGTCAATGTAATGTCAAGATCCATGATGAATATAAAGGGGACTTTTTTTTAATAAAGACAGGAGTCATATTACCCATTTTCCTTTTGCCTCTGGCTCTAGCACGATTCAGTATACAATGGTGACTGAGCCTCTCTTTTTTTCACATGTTGATATTTTATTAATCATAGATTTGTTGGCATTTTAATAATTAAACATGTTCCATGGAAATATTATTACCTTGGTAGCTGAGTTGTTGGTGCCAGGGGCGAGCGCCATACTCTGCTCACCTCAATCAGGCTGTGGTTTATCTTCCTTTGGGGCAATAATTTAATGGTCAGTCCAGCCAGAGCTTGACTCAGACCATCATACTGGAGTCCCCACTCCTTCAGGTTTGGGAGCACCAGGGAGGTAAAGCTTCACGGCAGATTAGAACGTTAATATGGAACATCAGCCATCATAGGTGGCACTAGAGGACTTCTCACTCTCCCCCCACGTCCATACATGACAGACCTTCCGTGCTCTTCTTCCTCTCATCTGTTAGATGTTGGTGAGGCAGGGGAGCTCTGTGTCTGGAAAAATCTTCTCATAAACATCTTTTCTAGCAATAGCTTCTTTTTGCCATCTATGTACTCTTGGGAGAACTTTATAGTTTGTCCTATCCCCTTGCTCAAGGAAGGAGGATGCTCAGGTCCCTGGGCACCAGCCAGGCATAGCTGAATCCAGCTAAGACAGGCATAGGATGAACAAAAATGACCACAGTCACCAGGAACTCAATGTAGCCATCACTCCTCACCTCTGGGAGCCTCCAGTTCCTGCACACACTGTGCATTTGCCCCTATGCCCCTAGGCAGAGCTGCCAGTATGTGCTTGCTGGCTACACCCATGCTCTGAGCTTGCCCAGCAGCCCTGCTGGTTAATAAGACGGGGAATGTACCTGGTTCAGGAATAGTCCCTGAGCTCTGTCTCTTGCTCTTGCTTTGCAAACTCTGGCACGTTGGCCTCCATTCATCCACTCGTCCTCATTGCATCCTTGAGGGAGGCTCTCAAGCACCCACCAGATACAGCTGGCAACTCAATGGCATTCATCTTTCCATCACCCAAAGACATTCCACTTACTGCAACAAGTTATTTCACGAAGGGGAAGTGGACAATATTTTTCTAAAAAAAAAAAAAAAAATTAGGGCCAGGGATTGTGGTTCGAGTACCACTTGGGGCAACATAGCGAGACCTAGTTCCAAAAAATAGCTGGGCCTATAATCCCAGCGCCTATAATCCCAGCTACCTGGGAAGCTGAGGCTGGGGATTGTTTTAGTCTGTGGTACCCCAGGCAACATGAGCCTGCAGTTCCACAGGCAAAAATACCAAGACTTAGTCTCAAAAAAAAATTAGCCATGGCATATGCATATAATAATTTGGCAAAAGTTTGCCCCTGTTCACTGTCATAGGCATAGTAAAGACAGAAATTATTGCAACTTACATTTGACCTTGAGGCACCATGACTCTCAGCATGCACAGATCAAGGTCTTGCTCAGCCCAGAACTATCTGTGGGATGGGGGCAGGGAGTGCCCAGGCATGTATATGGTAAGATTCACAAGCTCAGTGAGGACAGGAAATCATCCTTCCAATGCAGGTGCAGAAACAGATCATTATCCCAAGAACACAGCTTGCCAGAACAAAAGGCAAGAGGGCTGGGACACAGGAAGTGTTAGTTCAGCCTAGAGGGGCTGGGAAGGTTTTCACAAGGATGTGACACTTGAGGGCAAACTTGAAAGACAAAAAGAAATGATTGCGCTGCTTGAACATTGGTGTAAAGACCCGGCTGCAGGGTGCAAGAAAGGACAACGAGAGAGATTGCTCAGTCACAGAGGCGGAGGGCTATCTGGAAGCATGCACCAGTAGAAGCTTCAAGGTACTTCACAAGTCCTTTTAAAGGTTTCAGACAAAGGAAAAAAGTGGCCAAGAGAATGTTTTATTACTAGTTAAGCAAGGGAGGCGAATGGCTAATGCACAATTAAATTGGGTAAAATGTTAGTTCCCGTGAAATAATTGGGGGCAGGGGATTCGGTCATAAAATTGTTATCAACCAAGGAATGTTTCTTAAGGTAAACCTTGGAGGAATGGCAACACTGCTGCCTACCAGAGGTCAATCATGCCAATCTTGTCTTCAGTGTTCTGAAGACATATAAGAGTGGAATGAAGTTTTCTTCATTCACTGCAAGAGTTCTGATCAGCCTTAGCTTGCAGCCTCTGACATACTGGAGGAGTCTTCACTTAGTTCTGATGGAGCAAAGAGTCTATACGAATCAGAACTGGAAATGATCCACAATGAGCTTCACCCAGTACCAGGTACCAGGCACACAGAACACCATCTGTGGGGAGAGACAGTCTGATGTGCCAAGGGCTGCATACTTTTCCTCTTCTGGTGGAGTCACATGATCTTCACATGCCTTATTAGCATACTGAAGGCTTCAAGATAGACTTACGGTGACAATTTTGATAGCAAATGAATATTGCATTCATTTGGTCAAAAATCTTTCCAGTTTCCTTTTTGGTTTTGCTCTGTGCTGCTTTCATGGAATGCAACGCCTTTAAGTTCTAGACCTAGCTAGTGTACCATGAAACACAGCCAAGAAATTCTATTGGAGGCCAGAGTTTCCCAATTGCTTCTCTGCAGAGCAGCTCTTCTGAAACTAGACTACATGTAACCCCAAGAGATTAAACAAACATAAGGAATGATTTAAAAAAAAAAAAAGCAAGGCAACATTAGCCAAAATTCTGCCAGCCTCTGCTAATTATTTTTGGTCTTGTATCTTTTTCTTTATCCTGGTTCCTATAAATACATTTTAAAATGTATACTCAAACTTTGTGTGCTTGTTCTCAGTCATCTAAAACTTAATCGATTTCTTTTTCTTGCTGTTATGAGGTTTTAATCATTGTTGATAATGTGCTATTAAGGGAGTAGCATAGTTCACATACCAGGCTCCTGTGTGACACGAATGTTAATTCCAGGGATCCTGCAATTATAAATAATTTTGATGCAAGGAACAAATAAAACTATAAATTTTCTTTTCTAGAATGATTTCCTAGGAAGACATCCCAGAAGTGTGCTAGCATAGTTCTGGGATCTGAACATTATTATCCTGATGGAAATATCTGGCCTTGATGGGATTACTAAATTTGTATCTCTGGGGTGAATTAAAGGAATGGATGAGAGAACGCTGTCAGGCCACCTCCTATATGATTTACCTGCTGAGATCAGATTTCCCAGGGCACAGACTCACAGAGCATTGAGTCCTCCTCAACAGAGGGAACATGGCCTTTCCAACATTGTCGCGTTGGAGAGAGAGACAGGTGCAGACATTGATTGCCAACAGACTTTGATGTAGGGTTTCTTTTCCCAAGGGCCAAGCATGGCTCTCAGATCGCATTCAGAGGAAAGTCAGGTGCAGCTCCTAGATATTCCACCTGCCTGGAAATTTGCTCCAAGAGCTACCGTAGGCTGCTTCCGATGTGAAATTTTAGAATTTCTGACTTTTTATCAAGCAGCTAATGAAATTCTTTTCATCATGATCCACATTGGCAGCTCTTTGCTCCTGACTGAGAAACATATGCAAATATCTGAGCCAACCGGGAGCATGGGGATGACAAGGGAAAGTCTGTGACACCATAACTAAGTTGACCATAACTCTCACTCTCACCATCACCCCTCTCCTTGCCTGGCCTGGCTGAAGCAAGGGCCCTCCTGCTAAACAACATCAGATTACAGCACTACCCATGCATTCCTGCAACTTCAGCTCTCACCCAAGAGGATCACATTTGAGATGGGCCATGGACCCATGAGAGAGGAAGATATGGTGGAGGATGGGGGCCCTTGTCCCCACCCCTCAAGTCAAACTCTGTATTTGCTTGTTTGCTCTGCTTGCTTGGAAGATTTGCACCGATAAGGAAACAACCAAATCCTCTTATTCCGACACATCCAAATAACCTTGTGATAAGGGATCAAAGGGAGTTCAGGTGGATTTGTGCTCCACAGCTATAATATTTGCCTTGTCTGATTTGTCATTGTGCTCAAACATTGGCTATTACTTTTATGGCCAGTAGAAGGGCAGAAGCCAAAGCTCTGGCAGAGAGTAAATAACATTCCACAGTGACGGAAGAAGACATTAAAAGCTCATAAGCAAGGAGTCACTGCGTGCACAGCTCATCCTTGTGATTTACGGGGTGAATGCTTGTTGCACGCAGCCCCTCCCTCTAATGGGAAGCCGGCCCTTCTTAAAATGGGGAAATTGTGGTAGTTTTACAGGCTTTATTGGGGACTATTGTGTGTGAAAGTGCACATTTGAAAGGAAGAGACCTGGAAAAATGGCACTTCCAGTCCACTTGCTCAAGAGTATCTGACCGAGGACCTCAGAGGTGTTGGTGGTGGCTGTGGTGTGGTAACATGTGAGGAGGTGAGAGCAGAGTACAGTGTTATAAACTAGTGTTGTCGCAGCAAAATGAATGCCATTTTAATTTGTTTTAAAACATCTGTGCTTATCTGCATGGGGTGACCCCTGACCCCTGCCTTAGAGGCAGCCCCATGTAGGACCAGGGGATTGAAAGAACCAGTCTCCTCACACTAGCTTCAAACCCTACTTCCTTCACATTCCTCCGTTACTTAGACAACATGTCCTCTTGTCACAGAAACCAAGATGGTATGATTGAGATTATCTAACTACTACAAGAGGGTCTCACTCACCCTCACACACGAACTTCAAGGGGTTCTGGAAATATATGTGTGTGGTTGGGAGTTGAGGATTCACTCAGTTAACACGCATCAGTCAGTGCTCTGGGAACAGCATGTGTGTTGATGCCCTCCATCCTTACAGGATGCTACCAGTTATGCACTCATTACAGAAGGAGACAGCACATGGTGGGCGACGTGAAGAGACTTATCCAAATCCAAGAAATGTGGCTTCAACCCAGGCTGGTCAGTGGAATTGGACATCTCCCCCTTCCCTGAACAGCCAACTGGATCCCCATGTCTTGTTTTGTTTTTGTTTTGTTTTTTGAGATTAGGTCTCGCTATTTTTGCCTATGAAACCGCAGGCTCACATTGCCTGGGGTACCATGGACTCAAGCAGTCCCCAGCCTCAGCTTCCCAGGTAGCTGGGATTACAGGCGCATGCCACCACACCCAGCTACTTTTGGAGACTAGGTCTCGCTGTGTTGCCCCGAGTGGGACTCGAACCACAATCCCTGGCCCCAGCCACTTCATAGGCTGAAGCTTACAGGCATGAGTCACCGTGCCCGGCTGGATCCCCATGTCTTTAAGGATGAAGTGTACAGTCAGTGGATATCCAGAAAGGTCTATGATGAGGACTGACTCAACACTTCTGGAAACGGGGACTTGGCCCATGTGCACAACAGCCAGATCTCAGTATGCCCCAGGGTATGAGCAACCATCTCACAGACTGCCCAGTCAGGTGGACCTGGTACTGCCATTTGTGAAACACATAACTTTGGGGCATCTGGTGGCACACAGCGGTTGCTCAAAAATACATTTGAGCAATAACATGGGGTGTTTAACCCCATTTTCTCACATGCATTTTCTTTTTCTATGTGGGAGCAGGTAAGTCAGTGGGGTACTAGTGAAATAATCTGGAGACATAATGGTGCTGGTTTGGATGCAGGGAGTATCTTTAGCAATGAATAGAAGCAGGGGGATTAGGATGTGTTCTGAGGGAGAGCCCTAAGAACCCTCTAATGGACAAATATAAGGGATGTAGAAGAGAGAAAGTAAACAGGACTCCATCTTGATCTTGACCTTCAGTTCCAAGCATCATCTGCCAACAGGAGAAACTGTAGACACGTTAAATAATGGTATTGGGCAATTAGTTCAACGGAAGAGTCTGGCATTTAAAAAAGCTGAATATTCACAAATGTGAGACATTTCATCCTATAAATGACATTTAAATGGGACATGTGGAGCATCCATAGGAGGGTATAGATTTGGAGAAGGAGGTTCTGGGGCAGATCCCCAGGGAGATGCCAACATTTAAGAGCCAAGTAGAACATCAAGAGTCAACACGAGACTAAAATGAATGACTGCAAGTGAGTGTCCATGGTAAAGAAAAAGGTACTTCCAGAGGATACTGTTGTAACCACCCGAGGTAACTGGCAATGCCTGTACCTCAGAGACGCCATGTAGTCTCTGTAGTCTCATGAGATGCCATGTAGGGCAGTGAAGGCACAATTAAAGAGCAAAGAGTATTCCAGAATGAATCTGCCCATAGCACTTGGTTGGCGAGACTGGGTGGCACCTCCCTGAGACTTAGGAGAAGATGACCCTTCCATGCTTCCTTCTGGAACATGGTAGCAGGTAGAGAGATGGAACTTCAGAGAAGAACACCTCCTACAGCGCTAGCCCCCTCTGGCACACTAGAGGGTGGTCGATAGCACATCTCTCACCTTTAACCCAGCTCCCTAATCTCTTTGGAATGTCCCAAGAGACAAATGACCTATTAGTAATGGCCCCCAAAGGTAAATTCTCCTGTTACTGCGCATCCCCACATCCTGCCTGCTGCACATCATGTCATCTACACTTTGCTCCTTCCTCATGACATCATTGTAACATCTCCTGATTGGGGTATATAAGTGGCATCTCGACTTCATTAAAGTCAGACCTGGACATGCTTCCCAGGATCCCCATTCTGTGGGCTGGCCTCACAGATCGCTATCCATCTCTTCCGTCTTAATTTCTTCATCCCACACATGACTCCTAACACATCCTCCCTTGTACTATGTGCTCCCTCTCGGCGTGTGGCTGAGGAGACAGCACCTGGCTCATCAGTCTCCCTGAGGAGACTCTCAGAATAAAACTGTCATGTCTCTCAGAATAAAACTTCCTTTGTTAAAATTCCTCAAGCCTTGGTCTTTGGTGTTCTGAGCCACGAGCAAAACAACTGGTTCAGGCCGATAACAACCTCGTAGAAGCCAAGGGGGAAAGGTGTTCGAAGAGGAAAGGCATGGTTGGTGGCATCCAGACTGCTGAGGAGGCAGAGGGCAAGGATGGAGGAGGGACCTGGTGAAGTAAGGATCACTGGGCACTTTGACGAGTGGCAGAGTGGAGTCCTTGGTGCAACAAAGAGGAATCGGATGATGGTTTCTATCCCATTCCCTCAGGGACGGTGAGTGGGAGCAAAGGCCTGGCTGTCAAGAGAGATTTTGTGCTTCTGCTTTGTGCTGTATGAAGATGGAGACACTTTTGTTTCTCTCAGGAATGGGCTGGTATAAAGCAGGAGCTGATGTCAGAGGGGCTGTTTACATGAGGGATATTCTTGAGAAGGAAGGCAAGGATGGCGATGCAGAGAGGAGGGATATTGATTCTCTACAACTGAAGGGAAGCAGAGCCTTGAGGCCCTGGTCTGTCACTTGACCGTTGTAATGGAGGGAGGGAGACACAGTTCCTGTTTCATTGCTTTAGGGCTTTGGAGCTACAGATCCCTTTCTTAGGACTTGCAAGCTGGTCCCCTGAGAGTGAGGGAAGTTAGAGGAAGCAAGAAGTTTGAGCTGAGAGGGCAAAGGGTTAAAGAGTCGCCTGAGGGAAAGGGAGGAGTGGGTTGGGGATCCATAATAAGATCAGCAAGCACTAGCTGTGCCCACTTGAAATGTGTGAACATGCATTAAAGGGAGACAAACACGAGATACTGTGTGCTTTGCTCCGGCAATGTTTGGCAACTCAGTCACAGTCGTAGAACAAAAGGATGTTTGGTTTGTCCAGAATTGATATTGATACAGAGGAACAAGGGAATGAAAGATGTTTGCGAAGAAAGTGACAGGGGGATGGCAAGGGCTGAGTGTGTCTGGGACATGAAGGACTTAGGGCAACGGAGGATCCAAACGTGGAAACATGCATCATGATTGAGCCACTTAAGGCCATAAATTTGCCTGTTCTGCCGCTGTCCCTGCAGCCTGAAGTTCTCAACTGCCCCCTCTCAGCCTGCACTGGGTGAAGATGCAGCCATCATCTGGAGGGTGGAAGTAACCAAGGAGACCAAAATGATTCCTGCAGAAGTCTTGAGTGACATTTTCAGAGATGCAATCTTAGCATCCTCAGATGGCTTGGAAGGTCAGGAAGCCCATCACCAGAAGGTCTCTGAGCCTGACTGTGGAACCAGGAAAGGAGGAGGAGAGGTTACAGAGCTCAAGATGGGCCAACCTTCCACCGCTACCCCCTCCCAACCCCATGACTCCCCG
>PVHY01014141.1:0-39318 GCA_004024945.1 Uropsilus gracilis
TTTTTTTTTTTTTGAGACTAGGTCTCACCATTTTTGCCTGTGGAGCCGCAGGCTCTCATTGCTCAATTCTGGCTTCAAGCAATTTGGCCTATCTGAGCTCAATTCTGGCTTCAAGCAATCCCCAGACTCAGCTTCCCAGGTAGCTGGGATTACAGGCACGCCCCACCACGCCCAGCTATTTTTTTGGAACTAGGTCTCGCTACAGGCCCCAGGCGGGACTCGAACCGCAATCCCTAGCCCCAGCTGCTTCATAGGCTGAAGCTTACAGGCACGAGCCACCGTGCCCGGCCCTTAAAGCAACAGTTCTAAAAACAATATAGTATTAGCAAAAAAAAAACCAGATACATAGTCAATGGGATAGGATTTAAAGCCCAGAAATAAAACCATGTACATAACAGCGCTTAATCTTGGTATAGCAGCTATGACCTTAGATATAGCTAAAAGACATTCTCTTCAATAAGTAGTGTTTGGAAAAATTGGAAAGCCAACATAAAGGAATGAATTTGGATTACTTACTGACTGCATATATAAAATAAATTCTAAATGGAATAAAGATTTTTATATAATACCTGTAAAAATAAAATAGGCAGAAGTAAACATTGGTACATTCCATGACATCAATAATAAAAATGATTTTGTTGACTTACCCCACAAGGGGAATAAAAACAAAAATAAATAATTAGCATTACCTCAAGTTAAAAAGGTTTTACACAGCGAAAGAAAGTATAGGAATATAAAAAAAAAAAAGACACCCTATTGAATGGGAGAAAATATTCACATTGTATCATTGATAAAGTGCTTATATCTTAGACATAAAAAAATTTCACACAACTCAACAATCAATAAAGCAAACAACCCGATTAATAAATGAGCAGCAGGTAGAGATAGATAATTTACCAACAACAATATTCAGAAGATCAATGGACTGTGAAAAAATCATAATCACTTTCAATAAAAGAAGTGCAGGTTAAAATTACACTGAGATACTATCTCCCATGAGAATGGCACGCTTTAAAACATCACTAACCAGTGTAGGAGAGGATAGGGAGAAAGAGGAGCCCTATTATACTGTTGGTGGGAATGTAAACTGGTGCAATCATTATGGAAAAATAAATCTAAAAATAGAAATACTCCACTTCTATTTTTCCAGCCACTCCACACTTGGACATCCACCATACAATATGAAACCATCAATGGAAGAAAAAATAAAGTTCTCCTATGCATACTCTTAGTTGGTCTCAACTTTCCAAGGTGCAGACCATTTTGTAAGAGCTCAGTCAACCATCTGGTAATGACAATCTCAAAGCTTAAAAAAAAAACCTAGAAAAAAAATTTTCAACCTCACCAAAAATGTGTGTCCTTTTATCCTTATAGCAACTCAGATATAATAAATTAAATGTGTCATACCCAAAAAAGTAAACTTTTTTTTAAAAAAGTCATGCTTTCTTAACCATGGGGCACTGGTTCTCCTTGGTAGTAATGTCAATGAGCTGGCTTTTGGCCTATTTCTCCACTACTTTGGTTATGTACTTTGCTTATTTGTACTTTTTAGTTGGTTAATTTGAGACTTCATTACTACCTAATTTAAAAATTAGTTTAAGAATAAACTATAGATAAAATAATTTAGTAAGTGCTCTATTTTTAATACAAAACTATAAATATACTTAATTAGGTGATAGTTTAATAAAGCATAAAGAAGTAAGAAAAACAAAAATAAAAACATGTTATTTAACATTCAAGGGATTTTCCTCATGTGGTAACTATCTACAAACAGGTGCTATTTATCACTAAGTTTGCCCCTACTGATCTTTTTCCCATAGTAAAAAATGGTAATGACTCACTTAAGGAACACACGCAATGCTGCAGAAAAATAGATTTTCATTTGATCCAAACCAGCAGTGAGAATATATTAAAAAAAAACTAAGAGTTAGTTTAGGAAAATGAGTCATTTTGATGCAAATGTATTCTAATTCTCTTGATTGCCATCCTATTCTCCATTAAATGTTGGAGTTTTGGGGATAGGAGGTGGGAAGAATGAATTATTGTAATAAACTAGAATTTCCACTTGTTGACTGTGGAATACTTAAGCATAGCATGTGAAAGGTCAAGAGAAGAGTGCCTAGTTTGTATACCCATATGATCCAAAATGGTATTATTTATAGAAAGGAAGAGACTATTAGAATGTTCTGTTCTAGGGTCTCCAGATCTTCCAAATTTATTATGAAAATTATTTTCAAAATCATCAAAATAGATTGTTTGGTCATGGACATTCCTGTGGGTCTAAGCAATCTGAAAGTCAGGGCCAGTATCAGTTTCCATGTCATCACCCTTTCCACCCATTCAAAACTACACACAATTAGATAATAAATTAAAACTAAATTGACAAAAGCAATTAAAAATTAATAAACTTAAAGAGAAATTACTGTCAAAAAGTACCATTTGTTTCAAGTTTAATACAGTCACTTTGGAACATGAATATAAAACCAGTCAGTAGATGCATTACAGAATGCTTTCATTTTCTGCCATACAAAAGACCTGAGGCTAGTAGATCTTAGCAACAGTTCTGGAGGTTGGAAGCCTAAGGTCAAGATACTAGCAGATTTATTGTCTAGGAGAACCCACTTCTCTGGCTCATAGTTGACATCCTTTCACCGCGTCCTCACATATTTGAAGGGGCCAGGGAAATTTCAGTAGCCTCCTTTATAAATGCACTAACCCCAATGGAGAGGACTCTAGACCTATGTACCTCTCATAGCTCCACCTCTTAATACGGTCATATCAAACATTAGAATTTTAATATATAAACTGAGGGGCAGGAGAAGTAGAACATATTGAGACCAAAGCATCATCCATTAATAAGTATCATTTAAGTAAATAAATAATCAAACTATAAATTCTGAATATTACTTGCATAGCTAACTATCAACAGTACTTTGAAGGGTCCAGCAGAGCTACCCAATTGGACTAAGTATTTTCATAAATATTCTCTCCAAATTTTCTATTATGTCTTCAGGTAGAGGCTAAAAACTGTGAATTATTTTATAATAACTGCTCTACCAATGTTGGCATCCACAGTACATTTAATGTTTTTTAGCCTGCAAAAATGATATGAAAATCTGCTATTGTCTTTGTAATTATATAACTTTATACAAGCGTCTTTAACAAAAGACTTTAAGTCTTTAACAAAAAGACTTAAAATGTAAAACTACAGATGCCTAACTTAACAAAGAGTTAACAAGGGATTTAGTCATGAATTTGAAGGAAAATATCTCTCCAAAAGCAATCGTGACTAAACTAGCTAACAAAATTAATCTTGATCTGCTACCCAACAGTGCTTCAAGGTATTAAAAAACATAAAAAACATCTTGGAGTAGCATTTCAGTCAAATAAATTCATTCACAAACACCTAACTAAAGCATGGAGAAAAAATGCTAAAATAGATGAAGATAATTAAAAGTGGAATCTCGTGTGCATTCTGATTGACAAGATGAGGGTTCACTCTCATTGCAAACTTCTTAAGACTTCATACCAGCACTTTCTCAAAACTTTTCCCCGGTCTTCACTGGAATGTGGTTCCCAGCTTATATTTTGGAATATCCTCAATCTGTGCTCTTATGAACTAAACATTCTAGATGTTTCCAAAGAAATGCCACACTCTGAGGGTCTCAGCAAAGAAGAGGTAAAGAAAAAAGAATTGAGGGTGGGGAGTTGTTTTACATTGCACAATAATTTTTGAAGAGTGAAGAAAACTACCGTTCCATTTACCAAAGTGGCAATGATGTAATCTAGATGGGAAAAAATTAAAATTTTGTTGAACCTTCTCATACTGGTTTTACAGTTTAATATGGCTTTATTTTGCAGCATTTAAAAGAACAGGGTAACAATCTTTGAACTCATAAGGCTCCAAACTTGTTGCAGCCCTAAGCACTAAAAAGCCCTTCTGCCCCTTGCTGGGGCACTGCTTCTGAACGTGGCCTGAGAAACTCCAGTGATTTCATCAAAACACAGCAAACTGTTCTCGATCTTGGGTGCCATGATAAATAACATTTCCAGCTTTTCCTGTTTCACCTTTGACAGGAACCAGGTTTCTAGCAAGTGTGCCAAAGGCCCAGTCACCCACGCTGCCTTATGTTTCTTTCATTTCCTGTGTAGGGTCGCAACTCCAAGAGCTCCCCATTTTCTCACAGGGTAAGTCATGTAAAAATTCACAGAATTTAAACAAAGGGAAGAGACCAGTCTTCATTATGAAAGGAAGTGAAAGGACTATCGAGTCAGCCTCACCCATGTCTCTCTCTGCTGCGTAGTTTAACCCACACCCAAAGAAAGTTGTCTTCACTTCAAGAAGCTGTCTCTCTATAAATAAACTGACCAATGCATTGTTAAAACATAAACGGTCGGACTGTCATAATAAACACGGCAAAATAAATACCAAATAACATCTGGAGGCAAGAATTGGACGGGTGGGGTGAGAGAGTACTAACTTTGCGGCATTTTGATAAAAGTGTGGATTTCATTTTTTTTCAATTTAAGAAATGCTTTCCCGTTATTAACCAAACACAGACCAAAAAACAAACTGATTTTATTTTAAAATAAAAATAAACAGTCTTACATAATATCTTTCATAAATGAGGCTGATCTCCTTAGTGATGTTTTTATTTCTTGTTTTCTGCTATTTGAAACGAGGATAGTTAAGTGTGCGTTACCAGTTCATCTGGATATGAAAATAGTTCATTTTTTAGCTCTAATTATTATTGGTACTTGTAGACAAGAAAACTATCCTCTTTTTGCCTTGGAAAACCAAAATCTCTAATGTAGCATAGTAGGAAAAAGCAACACTTCCATTGTGAAAGAATATTACAGCAATTATTACATTTCATTGTTATTTATCATTGCAATGATAATGACCATGTTTCATGTGCTTCTCATAAGCATTCAACTGGTGTGTAGCAATCACATTCAATTAATATCATTTAATATTTATACCAAGCGGATGACAATTAGTCAGATGCTCTTCCTGTATAAAATAATTACACGGAACGCTTGAGTCTCTCCTAGTAAATTTAAGTGGATGTTATGTGGTCACTTTTATATTTTATGTAATACTCTGATAAATTTTTTTAGGCAATCTAGTACAGACTGTCAAATGCCAAAGAAACAAAAGCATTAGAATCTTATGTTATTTATGAGCATTATATTAGCTCCTAAAAAATTGCTATGCCTAATTTATAGAAAATGCTATCAGTCAAGTTATTCTAAATTGATATACCCTCTGTTATTCCTTGTTCTCAGTTCATAAATCTTATTTTTTTAAATGAAGTAAATCTGTTAACTACTAGTAGCATAATAAATATCTCTCATGAGTCAAGTAATGTATAAAGATATTTAAATTAATGTGTTTTAAAAATTGTGTGCTTGTTTCTCTTCCATAGAAACTGGAACATAAAAAAACTGTTGTGATATGGTTTCATCTGCTAAAAGTCGGGCTCTTGATGATACATGCTTGTTTTATTTCTCTCATATGGTTTAAAGTCCATCAGCAAATAAAAATCAGTTTTCCTTAAAAAAAAATCTCTTTAGAAAATAATAGGCATTTCCTTCCCCCCTCAGTACCTCCCTCCCTATTTCCCTCTTCCTGCCTGCCTGCCTGCCTGCCTGCTTTTCTTCCACCTTCCCTTCCTTCTTTCCATCTTTCTTACTCTAATTAACCCAATGCTGGCTGCATCAGCTTATATTTGAAGGGCATTCTAAATTCCAATATGTTTTATCAGATATGGAAAGTTTAAGAAAATCACCCTCAGCTAAAGTGATGAATCCATTCCTGTCCTTCAATCAACAAAAGTTTCACAAAGAAAAAAATTATTTTACATTGTAAATGTTGAAAAAAGTTTTTTTTTTCATTCTACAAGCTTCCAAATGTAACAAAATGGGACATATGTGGTGAACAATAAATATTTCATAATTCATCAAAAAGGAAGAAAATACCAGATATGGTAGACATAGTGCTAGATTTTTAAGTAGATTGCTTCATCCAGCCCCGACGCCCTTCTTCAGTGACTCCTGACTCAAGTTTCTCTATCCATCAGGACACTCCTTTTGATTGAGTCATGAGACAATTCAAATGCACTTAAAAGAAACAGCAAAGATGAATAGTTAGATGGAATCATCAGAGAATGCTGGGAAATATATCTCATGTTATTTTACTAAGTGAAAGTGGAAAGATAGTAGGCTTTGGAGAACGGAAGATTTGCATTTAAGTCCACCCACCACTAACTGTACAATCTTGGGAAAATAACCTAAATTCTTTGAGTTTCCATATCCTCAAGTAAAATGAATATATCACTCTAGGTTATTTAAAAACATAAGGATTAAAGGCAATAAAGTATACGACACACCTGGTACACAAATGGGTGCTCAGTAAATTGTTGCTAGCAGGAAATTTTATTTATGCTTTGTTTAAACTATTCAGAATTTTCAATCATTCTGAAACATTTATATATTATATGTAGGTACATACACAGTTATATGACACAGATATATGTATGTAGGTGTGCATGTGTATGTGTGTGTGCATGTATATGTGTGTATTTATGTTTATATATATAACCCTCAGTAATTAATCATCCTATAATATTCAACTAAATCTATTATTGGTATTTACTATATCCTACTGGTTTTCAGGCAACTCTCTAGATAGTACTCATATACATACATAAGACAAATGAATCTTCCTCATGGAAAAAACACATAAGATACACAAATTTACTAATTTTACCAAAATACAAAGCTAGCGGAGGAGAGTCAAAAGGAACAAACACCTAACTCTGCCTTGGGAGTAGGGATAGGAAAGTCCTGGTGGTCAATAAATTGCTGTATGAGTATGAGTAGATCTTTACCAGTGAAATAAGGTGGGAGAGGACTGATGGTATCACAGACGTGAAAAGCGTGTGGCATAAATGAGCATATGCTGTTTGGAGAACTGGAAGTAGATTTTGTGTTCCCTGGCAAGGGATTTGGGGGGTACGTGGGCAGGGAACAGATGACAATTGACATTATATGTTATGAGAAAGACTTTGGATTTCTGTTGCCTTACAAAGGTTCCTTTAGTGTCAGTGAAAGACTATTTAAAAAGAATGTGGAAAACAAAACTTGGGTGAGTGGCAGTTTTAAGGTTAGGGGTATAAAATTGTATTTCTCAACTCCAAAACAAAGTCTGAATTAATGTAGAAGAACATAAGAACTGGGGTAGATTTCAGGCATCATTTGGTGGTAGCAGCCACAAAGTGTGGTCACTAGTAGGAATGTGGGTGAACAGGGAGTAGCCTACCTTTCTGTCTCATAAGAACCATGTAACTACTCAGAGAATAGGCCATAGGCAACAGTGCCTGCTTTTTTGCTTTGTCTATCTTGAGACTTGTGAAATTTTCAATGGAGATAAGCTTATGGGAGTCTGAAATATAGTACACTTATGATTAAACTGTATGAAGTATAACAAGCAACAAGTGCTGGCGTGGATGTGGAAAGGAACACTCTTTCACTGCTGGTGGGAATGTAAACTGGTCCAGCCGCTCTGGAAAACTGTATGGAGGACCCTCAAACTAATGAAAATGGAACTACCATTTGACCCAGCAATCACTTTTCTGGGAATCTATCCAAAGGAGACCTCAGTGTGGGTACAAAAGGACACCTGTGCGTGGATATTTATTGCAGCACTATTTATAATTGCAAGGACATGGAAACAACCCAAATGTCCCAAAATAGATAAACGGATGAAAAAGATGTGGTATATATACACAATGGAGTATTTCTCATCAATTAAAAATGACAAATTTGATGTATTTATGGAAACCTGGATGTACTTAGAAGAAATTATATTAGCAAAAACGAGTCAGAAAGAGAAAGACAGAATTCAAATGGTTTCACTAATATATGGACAACCAAATGAAAGTACACAATAAGAGGGTGGGAACCAGCTGGAGCAGTAGGGGAGGAGAGGTGGTAGGTGGCCCCCAGAGATTAAAATGATGTGAAATATATATATATTATTCAATAATAAATGATTCTAAGAACTAATAAATAATTTAGAGGGCAAGAGTGAGTGGGCCTAAGGATAATGCAGTAAGACAGAAGAAACAAGATTTGATAGAAATAGGATTATGCTAAGAATGAGTAGTGGAAAAGGAAATTAAGAAGAAAATGGAAAAGACTCAGTGAGTGTTAAGTAGACACAAAACAAAAAAGTGTAACAGAAATGGCAATGGTAAGAATTCAAAGAATTTGTGATTATGTCAAATGCAAAACAAAATCAATCAATCTGAAGAACCTCTGCTCCCAGTATTCTTCAATCCAGTAATCATTCAGAACTTGGCTCACCAAAGCTGTGAAGTAAGAATTCACATAGGCGTTAGGAACTGCAGAAGTGAGATGTAGACAATGGAGCAGTTGCTATTAGCAAATGCAAAAGGAAACAAAGTAGGGCTCATACACAATGTATGATTTATTTGTCTACTTTTTAAAGGAAGAAATTATACTCGAGTAAATTCACCTGCTAAAGCAAAGATGAAAAAGATTTTTTAAGACACAAATTATGCTAACATAATATTGCTGTGTAATAAAATTAATTGTGCAAATAAAAAATACTGTATTTTTCAATTTAAATAGTATTCCCATTCTCACCTATTTCTCCCAACATATCTTCCAACTGACTCTCAAACCCATATTATGTCATAGATCTCAACATTACTGTTTTGCCTTCTCTACTTGTCTCCTTTCCCATAAAAATGCATTTGGTAATACTTGTTCACCTTAACTAACTTTTCCAATGAAAACATTGCTATCCTTCTCCTTTATGCATAGGTTAAGATTCTCAACTTTTAGGCAATGTCACTCAAATTTTGCCCCAAATGCATATACTGTATAATTTCTCTTTTAATGTGAAACTTTAAATATGAAATTTAAGCACAAATTACAAATACAATTAAAATAAATATAAAGAGTGCAATAAAATTTATAAAGTATATGTTTAGTATAAAATATAAATTTTATGAATGTGATTATTAATTTTAGGATGCCTCATCTCAATCTATTGTAAGCCAATGTTCGAGTCATGAATACAGATCATAGATGAGAAAAGGAATTCAAGTCTATTTGTCACTATCTAGTAGAAATATTTTACTAAAAAAAGTGAGACATGTGAAGTATATTTGGTATGAGCATAAACTTTTTTGGTCCATATTTGTTTTTATTTATTTTTCATTTTTAAAAATACTGTAGCAGTCTACTAGATGCAATCCTATTTAACAAAATTAGATGTTTTATTCTTTTATTTTGTATTTATTTTTATTTTGCAATTTTCAGTCAATATTGGTCATGTTTGTATGGTTGTGTTGTACCCTTTATTCCCCATCCCACCCCACCCCCCTCTGGTCACTCCAATTCCTCTCACTGCAAGCTGTTGGTCCATGTTTGGTCTACCGGTCTTTTTTTTTCCTCTGGAACTATGTCCTTTTCTCCTGGGTGTGGACTTACACTCCTGGACAGCAACAGACGAGACTGCTCAGATCTCCAGGAGCAGCTGAGGCCGATAGGATGAACACATGAGGTACTTGTTGCAGGACAAATACGTGGTGCACTTCCCCAGGGTCCTTTCTGGTGTTTCTCTCTTGTGTTGCTGGTTCTGTGCCATACAGTTCTGATATCTGGGTTTGGAAATCCAACTCCCAGTCACTGGTGGTGGAGGCATTCCTTGATGGGGACAGACTTCCCCAGGTGGTTGGTTCAGCTCCTCTCTCTCTCTGTGTTAGCAGTTCTGCCATGGGATCACATTGTTTTGGCTTTCTTCCCTCATTCACATTGCGTATTACTGTGGGCCAGGGGTATGGTACTTCAGTGCCAGAGATGATGTGGGTGGAAATCTGTGACAGGTCACCTCAGGCTCTGGTTTCAGCTTCTTATCTCAGTGGTTCCTGACAGACTGCTTGTCCCACCTAGGTGATGATTATGTCTAGGGCCGATACTTAATTTCCTCTGCATTACATCTGCAGCTGGAGCAACTGGAATTTTCATTCCTAGTGCAGGTCTGATTGTGGCTAGAGTAAACCAGAAGGGGGAACCCCCCCTCCTGTGCCTGGGAAACGTGTCCAGTCCTGACTCCCTGACCACATGGAGGCAGAGGCTGGTTTTCCCAGCCTGAGATCCCTGGACCTGGAATCCTCGAGACCCCAAGATCCCAGTGGCATAGGACTCACCTTTGTCCCCCACCTCCACCAGGAGCCTAGACTGCAGCAGGGGTGTGCTGGAGATCTTCTCCAAGGGCCTGCGCCATTTGAAATAACCTCAGCTCCCACCTCCAGCCTGACTAGGCTCAGGGCCCCACCAGGAGGGCAGATCCTACTAATCCCCTGTCCCAGCTCAGGACCCCTGGTTGTGCCCCACTCCTACCCTGATACTGCAAGGGTGGAGACCAGGGTCAAAATGAGACATTTTAAAGCAGCTTCCAACTGTATTTCCCATATTGGCATAATGTCAATTATTCAATTAAAAATTAGATGCTTTATTAATAATACCGTTGCTGATCTTGTGTTTAGCATACTCAGCAAAAATAGGGCTAAATTGTTTCCATTAACTTATCATTTACGACCTAAAACTAAGAAAACTGATGCAATGCTTAAAGTTTAAAGCCAATGATAAATATAGTATTCTAGTTTTCTACCCTCAAGAAACTCAAAATACCAATAAAAATCATGTAGTTTTGTAGTTTCACTTATATAAAAGGAAAGAAATAAAAACTTTTAGTTTCAATTCTGATTCATAAAATCAGAAAGTCAAGCAGTTTTCTTATAATACTGAGCATCCTTTTAGAAGAAAAGTTTTAAGAAAAAAAAGATCAAAATTGTTCCTTTTTTTTAATTACCATAAAAAATTCATAGTTTTTTTTATTAAATAATGTCTTGCCCTGAAGTATAAATACAGATCTGAAGACTACACTCAAATAATGTATTTATAGCTAACAAATTCTAAAACTATACTTTTTTTTTTTTTTTTTTTGAGACTACATCTTGTTGCTATTTTTGCCTGTGGAACCGCAGGCTTACGTTGCCCGAGGTACCACGGACTCAAGCAATCGCCAGCCTCAGCTTCCCAGGTAGCTAGGATTATAGGTGCGCACCACCATGCCAGCTATTTTTGGGGACTAGGTCTCACTGTTTTGCCTCAGGCAGGACTGGAACCCCAATTCCCAGATCCCACTGCGACTCGATAAGCTGTCGCTTTCAAGCATGTGCCACCATGCCCGGCTAAAACTATTACTACTGATGTAGAAGCTTAAAACTACACTTTCTCGAGTATCAGCACAACCCTTGGATGCCAGGTTCTACTTTGTAGATATTTTCCCGTTGTGTTTTTGGCTTGGATAGTTTAAAGAATATTCAAAATAATCAACTGAAATTGGGTCTAAAGGAGGGCAAAAGCCTCCAACTTACTTCACTTCACCGGCACGTAGCAGTTGCCACTCAAGATACAGTTTAACAAGGTATTTTATTATCAAGGAAAGCTAACCAAGAAAACTATTAACAAGGAAACCATTAACCAAGAAATGAAAAGATTCTTTGCTAAAGCCACAAACGGCCAGTTATCAATTCCAGTCACCCTTTAGCCCAACAGTCCTAAACACAGTCCAACGATGTCCCTTTTCCTCTAAACCTCAGAGGTAGGCACTCAAGGGTCTCTCCCGGTTGCTTGTTGGCTCGGTACTTCCTCCTGGTCACCTCTTGTTCACTCTCAGACGGCAGCTTCTCCCTTCAGGGCCTGATGCTCGAAGTGCCCTGAAGGCTCTCCTCCCGTGTCTTTCTCCAGGTGCCCAAATCTCTCCACTCTTAGATATTCACTTGATCTCAAACTCCGCTCCCCGATCTTCCTGCAACCCCCGCCCCATCCTCCTGCAACCCCCCCCCTCCTCCTTTTTAAACTGCCAGGCCATTGCCACTACCCCAAGGGGTGTGGCAGGGGCGGGGCCAACTGCCACTACTCAAGGGTCTAACTGCAGCAAGCCCAAGGGGGAGGAGAGGGAGCGGGGCCGACTGCCACAACCCAAGGATGGGGTGGGGGCACCCAGTTTCACAACTAAGAAGTTTCATAGACTATGTCTTTTAGTACATTCTTCTATTGACGTAAAATTGACTTTAATTTCAGGTATACAACATAACAATTTAATATTTGTATGCTCTCCAGTGGTATAATAAACGTAACAATTTAATATTTGTATGCTCTCCAGTGGTATAATTCTGCAGTTACCTTTGTCACCACAAAATTACAACTTTCAGATACACGATACAATATTATTGGCTACAGTTGTCATGCTGTACACTCTGTTCCCATGATGTATTTATTTTGTTTCAGGAAGTTTGGACCTTTTAACCCCTTTAGCACCTGGTAGCTTTATCATGGCCTTTGTCCTTGTAGTCTTTAGGGTAAGTGAGATGGTCAGGCTTTTTCCTCCAATTAGCCTGTATAACCAGCACCTGTGATATTGTTCTCCCCCACGATTGTCTGTGAACCTGTGCCCAGTGGGTGTAAAACTGGGTGCCCCTACCCACCCCCACCCCGGGATGTAGCAGTTAACAAGGTACTCCTGCCCCATTGGGCAGTGGTATTAGCCCCTCCACCCCTTAAAGGGGCTCCTCCCCCATTGGATGGTGGCAGTTAACCCCTCCCCTTTAAGGTGCTCTTCCCCCATTGGCCGGTGGCAGTTAGCCCCTCCCCCTTGGTATGGCAGTTAAACTGCCAGAAGGGGGAGTTGGAACAAAAAGTTGGAGCAGAAGCAGGGGAGGTAAAAAGGCAAGGAGCGGAGACTAGGGGAAGACAGAGACCTTTTGGGGAGGAAAGAGAACTTTTGGAGAGAGAGAGAACCTTTGGGAGAGGAGAGAAGAGAATGGCAGGTGGGTAAAGAGTAGCCCGAGTGACCAGACTGGGCAGAAGTCCCCTGGAAGAGTGAGCTGGAGGTGACAAGGAGCCATGGTATCTGGCAGAAGGGTGGCCAGTGTGGAGAACATAGCATTGTAGCAAGGTGGTATGGAAAGCTGGTACCTAGAGATGGCCAGCGATTTGGAAAGCTGGTTTCTGCATCAGGAACTGTGGAAGAAGTTTGAAGGACCTTGAAAAAGAGGAGCAGCGCGGAACTCTGGAGAGAAAGGAAGAAAAGAGAAGACACCGGAGAAAGACTGAACTTTGTGAAAGTGCCTACCTCTGAGGTCCAGGGGGGCAAAGGAACCATCATTGGACTGTGTCTTTGGGACCTTTGGGACTGAGAATGGTGACTGGGGTAAGATAACTGCTACTTGTGGCTTTAAGGACTTTTTATTCTTCCTGTTGAGCTCCCTTGCTAATAAACCCTGTTGTTAAACTGCATTTTGAGTGGCAAATGCTATGCGAGGGTGAAATGGACCCTGGGGTTTGTGGGTTGAGGAGGGCTTTTTGCCCCCTGCCCCTCATCCTTTTGAGACCCAATTTCAGGTGTGCCATGTATGCGTGGGCTCAAATGGTCCTGGGAGTAAAGGATAAAAGGGTGGCGTCACCTTCAAGAGAAGAGATGCCAATAGAGAGTGCAGGAGGAGAGGGGGAAAGGAGGGAGAGAAGAGAGAGAGAGAGAGAGGTGTCAGAGAAAGAGCTTGAAGGTTCCTGAGGGTGGGGGGTTGCCTACCTCCCAGTTCTACTGGCCATGGCCCTGCCCTGCTTGATGTGTCCATGTAACTACTAGAACCAATACAGAACCTAACAGATAGCTGAGTCTGACATGTAAAATATAACTGGGGCCATGGCAAAGCTGCTGCCCTGAAAATTGGTGACAAGGATGGGATGGTTCAAGGCAGACAGAGAAGACACGCCAAGTGGCCTAGACAGCAGAATGGTTCAACACAAACCATAGTATGAGTTGGCAAAATTTGATACAGATAGTCTTTTCTCAATGAATACAAATGGGTTTGTTGCTGCTTCCAACATTTTTAATTCCAATCAAAGAAATTATGAAGAAAACAAAATGTTTTCTCCTTTCAAGTCTGTCTTTTACTTGGAATTCTTTTTTTTTTAAAAAGACTATATCCTTACCTTAAAGAGTGTGGCAGTTTTAATGTATAAAACTGGAGTGACTAAAAGACTGAGCTGTAACACCATGTTAAGGATATTGGTAAAACCATTTGTGTCAACCTGAGGGTCTGTAGTGTGACAAAGTCCTTGTCCTTCATCCTCTACTGTTAGTTCATCTCAATACTTGCTTAGTTAAAATTATATATATATATATATGCACACACATACATGTATAAACATATATATATATATATATATATGCAGGATAATACTGAGAGAAATAAGTGATACTTTGGACAAGAAGTTTAAAATTGTAAACAGCCAAAGAGACTGGAATACTAAGCAAGGGACCAAAATGTTAATATCAGTAAGAATAAAAAGCAGTAAAGCACACCAAGCTACACAGGAACAAAAGGATTAATAACAGATGGCGTGGGGGGGGAAATCGGCCTTTGAAATTTTTCCTCAACCACAAGTTTAGTAGCAACTGAGTATCTGATATAGTGCTTAAAGGGGCTAATGAAGCATTGGTGCTGTGGATTATGTTACCTCTTGGGGCAGCTACCATTTTCACCTCAGGGTCAGGTTCTAGGAACTAGCTGAATGTCCATGTACCTGCTTGGGCTAGAATTTCTTCAGAGACCCATAATAAAAACCCCCATATCAGTTAGTGTGGAATCTTGAAAAATGATGAATTCCTTATGTCCTCAAGGCATTGCTTGCTCAAGTTCAAGTGATCTATCAGAAAATGTGAGAAAATATGACTTGGAATTTTTACACCAGACAAGAGGATTCACTGTTGCCTAATTAACTATCAATTCCCCTCTTTGCTCCACATGTGTATTTGAGAGGAATACTGAAATATCAGCAAAAGCAAGGAAAATTTTTGTGACAAGTTGGACTTTAGTTCTGGGATTGTGAAAGGTAAAAGTCAAGGAGAGGATGGTTGAGACTTGAAACCACACAGATTAAATAGGGAAAGGATTGAATTTTGGGAAAGTGTCAACTAATGATGAAGAAGATGTACATGGAGAGAAAGGGCCAGAAAAAATTAAATAGTAGTTTGTGGTTTTTAAATTTTTAATTCTCCTTGAAGCCCAGGGAATTTAGCATAGTCATGCTCTACATATGCAACTGCCATTTTCCAACCCTTAAATGCTTATCAAAGACTTACAGATCAATTATAAGATCAGTTTTTCACCCCTTTTTTCTAATGACAGACCACATGCCCCTATATTTTCCACTCTCTTAACCTGTTGGTTCACAAACAAGAGTCTTCACTCTCATTAAAGATTTTAATATGTTTCTATAATTTTTCTTAATGTCTCTTCCTCCTGGCTTCATTTATAGCATCAGTTGAGTTTAATTTTTCTTGTTTGTAAATAAGAGTAGTAATACATCAAATATTTGATGTGGGAATTGGAGATAAATCATGTAAAACACAACATTGTTCTTGCTAAGAGCAGGTACTTAAATAATTGTTACCAACCTCAGTCCACCTAAATTTCATGATTTATTACTTAAAAATTCTCTTCCCATAACTATCAGTGTCCTTGCAATGATCCTTCTTCTGCATCTAGTTAGAAAAACTCTAGCTGTGACTCAGGTCACTCCTTTTCCAGTCCCATATCCGATTTTGAGCACAGCTGAAAACAACTGCCACAAAAACATGAGTGGCTGCCATAACAAAGTCACATTAATTGAGCTTTAACACTACAGAGTAAATTTCTCATTAACCCTAGTCCATATCCTCACTCATCCCCAAAATATTTTCAAGCCTTCCCTATCCTGATTTTTTTCATCACTCTTAGCAAATGAACTATCTTGCAAATACGTTTCTTTGTACCTGGTACATTCCAAAGGAATATATTCATTGCATCTCTTCACATGACTATATTCTGTCTCATCTTTGAGCTGTCATAGACTTTTAATTGGATAATAAAATAGTATTAAAATATCAATAAAAAACTTAAATTGACCAAGATTAATAAAAGTTTTTATAATTATTTAGCTATATTTTTTTCAGAAGTGACTCAAGTCAGTAATCATTTTATTAACCCTTCAACAAATATTTAGCACATAAATATAATGTGCCTGGTATTATTCTAGATACTAAGTATAACAGTGAAAAAGCTGCACATATACACATACATAGACTCTCTGTATTTGGTGAATTTTCTTTCCAGAAGGGGATAGAATGGAAGTTGGCAATTTTAATTAAAGGCACAGAGACATAACAGGACTATGATATTTGAGTGAGTTTAGGGTATTATTCTGGAAGAAATGGGGGATTTAGGCAACAAAGTGCCATGATATGGTTAATATTTCCACAGAATCACTCTAACCTCTAGGATGAGAATAGTTTTTAGGAAGCAAAAATAATGGTAGCAGCTTAGATATGATGTCATAAGATTGAGTGGTAGCAGCAATACTGGTGATAGAAGGTCAGATCTGGAAGAAGCTGTTTTGAAAATAGAACCACCAGTTTTGTTCATATATTCTAAGTGAGATGTGAAAGAAAAATAGAAGTAAATGATTACTGCAATATTTTTTGGTCTGAACAATTAGGATGAAGTGGCCATTATCAGTAATGGGGAACACCATGGCTTAGGTCTGAGCATTTAGCCTTTCTTTTTAAACTTAACCTTTCTCCTCAATGAACAATGTTATTGTATATCAAAACTTTGAAAAGACATCTTGATCCCTAGAGAAAAAAATAATCAAAGTCAACAATATTATGTCAAAATTTGTAGAAGGAAATAACGACAAGTTGAATGGATCAGTATGTTCCAGCTACTCTACTATTCCATATGGTCTAATGAATAGTAAAATCCAAACTGCATCCATAATAAATGAGTCACACAGAGGAACCATTTGAGAACTAAAAAATACAATATTAATACAAGAATAGATTTTAGAACAATTTTGAAAATCTATTTTTCTTTACTTTTGTTTTATAGTCCTAAATTTCTTCTTTCTCCTCTCCCTTCTTTTTCCACAATCTTCTACCTTGTTATTCTTTTCTCCTTTCTAAAGTTGCATTTTTCCTTTTGACTTCACTTTAAATTTTGTAAGCACTGGTTACATTCTGCAGTTAAAGTACAATTTCTGGAATATGTGTGGATACAAGTTTATTCAAATCCATTATGTTTTCTCATAATCAGCATATTTCCATTAATAATACACAAAGATCCCAGTCCTACTACAAAACCTAACTGGTAAAAGAAGATCACTGCTAAGTCTTTTATTATATGTGAAATGGGACTTGCCTTGTGATTTAGTTGGGCAAAATATCCACACTTCTTTAAAAGTAGAAAATGAAGAATGAGGAAAATCAAATGTCAGTATGAAAAAAGGCATACATTTTATAGTCAGAAGATTTGGGTGCCATGCGTTTTATCTTGTAAACTGAATAACTTGGTTATGCCATTTAATCTCTCTGAGTCATGGCTTCTTTGGTTATAGGACATTATTATGTAGCTTTTCTCTTTTCGATTCTTTCTTTTCCTTTATCTTTATTTCCTTTTACCCCTCTCTTCATCTCTCCTTGCTTTTTCTTTCCCCCTTTATCCCTCTCTTCTTCCCTTTCTCCTTTCCCACTACACTTCATGATGCAGGATTTGAATGAGATTTCAATAATAATATGTATACTAACATAATAGAAAAATGAAAATTGGAGCAGAAAGTCAAGAGTGCAAATAAAGAACCTAAAGCAGTACTTGCAGACTTGTAATCACTGACCTCTAGGCTATTAAAAGTTGAAAAGGTTCAACTTAGGTTATTGTACCTTTATTTGAACCAAGGTTTTCAATCAATATTGTCAGCTGGATGGAAGTAATCACATCACTTTATGGAGGTGTCTGCCACTTCTGCTCTTCATCTGCTCTCTCACCTGCACACAAAGTATATTTCATGTGCCCTTAATATGACCTCTGTAAAACTCTTCCTATTTGTCTATTAGAGCAATATACAGATGTTATTTTTAACTCAGTTTTTGAAAATAATAAAACTGATTTCAGAGAGATTAAATTGCTTTTATTTATCTAACATTTATTCACCAGTAAGTGAATAGAAGAGTTGACATGCTAAAGTTTTGGAAGTTCTGAACTTAAAATAACAAATGTTTACATTTATATGTAAAGGCTTTGATATTTCTTTGGGTTTAATTTGAGAATAAATTGTTTAAGGAACATTTTTCATTTTTCTTTGTGGGAACAAAGGATGTTCTTGATTAAGAGAAGTTTATTTTGTTTAATTTTATAGAAAAAACAATTTTCAGACACTATAGTTCTGGGCTCATATAAGTGAGCTAGGCTTTTATCTGTTGTATGTTGCATAACCCTGGCTAGTTCTTCCATCCAGCTGCAGAAGAGCCAAGGGAGCTCCCTAGAGCTCCTCTCTTAGTCAACCCAGAAAACACAAAATGGGAATCCAACCAGTTCTTTCCTGTGCCTTGGGCCAAAAGCTTCTAAGTTGTCTGTGCTTTTTTCTACTGCTTATTGCTAGATGGTGTATTTCCTTGATTCAAAGAGTGCTGACATTCAGAATTTAGATTTGACCTTGGAAGTAGAAGCAAGAAAGCAAGTATACTTCCCACTGGATTTACTTCCTAGACATCTGAAGACCAATTTGCCAAGTCAAATGAATCAATAGATGGTCAAGGTCAGCCCAGCCTACTTCTACTCTCTACAGAAGTTTGAAGTCAACCTAAGATAATAATAAACTATTGATTTGTTTGGTTTTATTTTCTGTCCATTTTTGTTGTTGTTGTTGTTTATAAGTTTGGGAGCCTGTTAAGAATAGAAATAAAATGTTTTATATATATAAAAAAAAACCTCTTTCATATGTACAATGTGAACACTTACACTTATTTCACTTATTTTTGCAAAACTATGTGTGTGCGTGTATATATATATATGGTTTGATATACTTGTATAATGGAGTCCTGAAATAAACTTTTTATTGTTTTCTCTTAGGGAGTTCATGAGACCTCCTTAGCTAATATAGATGGAGATATACAATATCCACTATTTCAATCTAGAATCCTTTTACATTTTCTTCTATAACTGTGACAGTTTCTAGCAGGTCACCTACATTGGGAATTATATTTAAAACTCCTTGTTACTATTTTCAGAATAGTCTGGTGCTTTTTTTATATCTACATGTTAAAACTTCACTATCAGTTGATTTCTATGGAGACTCTTCTCCTCTAATTTGTTCCATAAAATACTTCTAACCTGCCTTACTTCTTAACCTTGAAATGTGCTCCCAGCCTCTCTGTCTTCATCCCTGTCTTGTTCTCTCTTCTCCACATCTGCTTTGTTTCTTTCTCAGATGAATAAATGGATGGATGAATGGATAGGGTAGAAAAGAAGGAAAGGAGGGAGGTCAGGAAGAATGGAAAGAAAGAAGTATCCAAAAGCATTTGTATTCCGTTCCACAAGTGGCAAGAAGAATTAACCCTGAATGGGATAATCACTTTAATGTTGACAAAAAATATATAATTATCATATATAATGTGTCTTATACAACTATGACCATAGTTGAGTGTTTAATCGCTTCACACACAGCACCATAAGGGTTATAGTGAATATAGTTAAAGCTTAGGATTTATTTCCTTCTCTTTGGGTAGAAGGTAACCATAGTTAATAACCACACAGAATGACCCACAGTAGGTAACAGAGTTTCAGAAAAGGACTGCAGCTATCAAGCACAAAGCTCACTCCTCACCCCTTGCCTTTCCTGTGGCTTAGGAGTGAGAGAAATACTGCCCAGGAACTCACAGGGGTACTAAGGACTCACAGGACTCTTCTGAAATCAGGGAATTGGTGAGAAACAATTGTTCTCACAACCCCTATGTGTCATGGCAGTTTGGGTCAGATACCCAATACAGAAGAAATTATGGAGGTGTTACCACCTCATTTAGAAGTCTTGTTGACCTGAAGACGTTAATGAATCTGTAATATGTAGTAACCTTGGAATGATTCCTCGCCTCTTCCTTACAGAATTACTTGTATCAACTTGCAAGTGCAATCGTAATGTAAGTAAATGAGTCTCAACTGAGGCACAGATAATACTATAATTACTTTCACAAAAGAAAAAGGAAAAAAAGAAACAACATCTTATATCTAAGCTAGTCAGCTATATACCTTGCTGTGACACAGAAGTGGAGGGACAAGATGCCTCCTGCTCCAGGTTAAAGCAGCAATGCCTATGAGTGAGTATTTTTTACTAGTAAATTTGAATTTAACAATTTAAGTTGTATTCTTAAAGTAGAGTCACTCTCCTTCCTTGTATTTTCATGTGTGTAAGGTGAGAAATACTCTCATATTCTACCTAGATCTGGGTTCCCATTCGTGACACTCCTTCTATCACTTTCAGTCCTAACTGGGAGTCTCTTGAATCAGCCTGAGGTGACACTGTTTGGCCTACATACTTAAGATTCAAGAAGCTGAAAGTACCTGAGAGTATACATACCTCCCACACATTCCTAACCTTTGGCCAGTTACTTACTGACTCAGAAATAAAAGCCCAGCTCTTTGCCCTTCCAATAAGGGCAAATGCTGAGGTGAATTTTACATTCCAAAGAATTTGAAATTCTCCCCAAATCTGGTTACAGCTTCTCCTGGCCTCTTCTATTTTCCTGTCCTCCAAAGGTCACTCTCACACTGGTGTGTCCTGAGAGCACTTTCATTACAAATCATGTGCCTGGGGTTGACATGTTTCTGAGAAAACTTGCCTACAACATTATGCTGCCTCGAATAAATGAGAAAGTGATAAACATGGAGATGTTCTTTCAGAAATAGCACAAGGCTGCAAGCCCACCCACAGAACTGTCCCTCAAAGGAAGAGCATCTTCAGATGTAGACCTCAAAAAAAAGTTTGAAATCTCTCTCTAAATTAAGCCTGAATGAGGAAAATTTATTCATTGTGTCCTGAGAGAAACAAAAATAAGGCAATGTCCATAGCTGTTTAACGGTTGAAAGATTGGGAATCTTTTTAAGAAAGAGAAATATATCATAATCTAATCACCTTTTAAAATTAATGATGGGAACACTGGATTCTACAAGATGCTTCCCAAATAATTTACACTTTAGTTACTTTCCAAAAAATAGGTGAGAAATAGAAGAGGAAAAGAACAGGGAATAAGGCATGAAGAACAGGAGACACAGTGAGAATAAAATCTTATCTCAAAGATAAGATTTTGGCCAAGTATTATTTGAATGCATACAATTGTGGTTACATACACACACAAATATATGGATGCATACATATATATGTGTATACACATATTTATCCACCAAACAACTTTATAAGCTAGGGTCTGTTGTTATCTTTATATTTCAAATGGAAAATAAAAATACTGAGATGTTAAAAAATTTATCCATCACACAACATGTGACAGAATGAGGTCTTATCCCGACCATCTTAGCTCTAGTGTCTAAATTCTGATCTACTCTGCTCTGCTCCCTGTCCTGGGAAAATAAAAATAAGAAAAGGAGAGACTGAATAGAGTGGAAAAGTAATTCAAACAAAAGATAAGTGTGACCCATCATAAAGATAAAGGATTGAAAAAAAAGAAAGATATTAACAGGGAGGAACTCTCGTTCATCAAAGATAATGGGAAAACCATATAATGACTCCTAATGTAACAAAATCACAGAGATATATGTACCTAAAAAGGCATTCATGCTTTATAAAAAGCAATCAAAATGCAAACTATATATATATATCAAAAAGAATGAGAAACTCAGCTAAAAGAGACTAAGAATTGAAATTCAGACAGATGGACTTTAAATATTATGGGAATGGGTTTTCTGTTACAATTTGAATGAACTACCCCTCTGGTGATAGAGAGAATGGACACAAACTATTCTGTAAGTTAAAATGGAGCCCATGATGCAGAGTATTCATTTGTTTCCTTTCCACTCCTGCTGTATGACTCCAAAACGAAATGACTTAAAACAGAAACCATTTTATTACATGTCATTATTTTGTGAGTCAGGAATTCTGGCATACTCAGCTTGACTAGTGTTTTACTTTGCAGGGCATTAACTCACTGAATTTTACCTGGTAGTTTGGACTGGGCTGGAAAAGCTGAGGTGGCTTCACTCCAGGGTATAGACTTTGTCATAGTCAGGAGAAACTAGGCACAATTAAAGTGCTCCCCCCACCCCCCAAGTATTCTCAAACCTTTCCTTGTGGTTTGTTGAGCAGTATGGTCTGCCTTTGACTTTGTCTTTGAGGTTCAGGAGATTAAAGTCAACATGTCGAGTCTCAAAAATACAAGCTCTAGAATGACCACAGTGTCTTCCACAGAACTCTTCTTGTCAAGACAGCCTCACAGCACCCCAAATCAAGAAGAGGGCAAACAGACCCTATCTTCTGGTAATAGGAGGGCCATAGAATATATGGTTATTGTTCACCTGTCACACCATTCAAGCAGAAAAAAGTTAGAAGTGCATAGATGTTTGAGAAGCCAAGAAACAAACACAGCCTTTAACACTCCCCAGAATGTGTCGTGAAAAGCTCGAAAGTATCTCTGAGGCACCTAGTAAATCTGAGGGTTGGATAATTTTGGAAAAAGATAGAAATAAAATAACCAACTGTGTGCTTATAGCCCATAGGTTATTTAAAACTAATTTGCTGTATTAATAGTTCAAAATGTTCTTTTGGATCCCATGTTTCCATTGTGTTTATTGTCCTGATTGCCACCAGGGTTTTCTCATTCAGATTTTAGTTTATGTTTTTAAGACTATTCTGCTACATTTCATTGTCCCTTATATTTCTAAAGTCTCTTCTATGTGTGAGCAAAGCATTTATTCTGGAGTCAAGTAGAAATCCCCCATACCCTTTGCAAGATAAGTGATTTATTCAAACCAAGTTTAATGTGAAGTTAGTATTACATATTTATTAGGGTTGTTGGGTTATGCAAGACAATGCATATTATGCAGACCATACACAATGTTCATTCAAAATATAGTTATTATAAAAGTATCAGTTATAATATTGAAAATAAGTAGGGAACAAAAAAAATGAATAAAACCCAGAAGTTAGCCCTAGGGTCTGGTCAAATTTTATGACTCTAACTTTAGTTTTTAAATAGATAAAGTATTACTGAGACATAACTCATTTCAGTATGTAATATTGAACTTGAAAATTTGACATTATGTTTTTTAACCAAAATTTATTCTTGGAAATGGTGTTCATTGTATTGTAAGTTTGATTCTACCAGACAGTCTGATTTGAAAAATTGTTCACCATTTCTTATGAACATGAAAAAACTTAGAGGATATTATTAATAGAAATGGAAAGTAAGTAAAATTTTTGTCATACGTTTTAGTCTACAATTCACTTAAATTACACATCACATTGTTATTCTTGCCTTAAACAATCATTATATTTTAGGGAGTCTTTAAAAAAAGTAAAAATAAGAGCTATGTCTTTCCTTTATTTATTTATATATTTGTTTGTTTGTTTGTTTGTTTTAAGTGCTTATCACTCCTTAGTTTAAATCTAAATCATCTCAGTCTGCCTGAACTAGTTTGTATTTTCTTTAAACAACTCTTGAATAGTCAGGTGTCAATGAGCAATTTATTGTTGGGTTAATATAGTCTAGGACGAATGTAGTTCCACTATGGTAAAGCTTTTTAAAACTTATTTTTATTTTTAAAACAACATTGTTCATTTTTCACAATATGGGATTTTTCTTATTAGTTATGGTCACCAGAGTTGTTTTTTTTTTTTTTTTTTTTTTTTTTTTTTTTTTTTTTTTTTTTTTTTTTTTTTTTTTTTTTTTTTTTTTTTTTTTTTTTTTTTTTTTTTTTTTTTTTTTTTTTTTTTTTTTTTTTTTTTTTTTTTTTTTTTTTGAGAACTCTACTTGATGTATTGTATATTATATGATCTTTAAGCATTTGCTAGTGGGTTGGATAATTTTGGAAAAAGATGGAAATAAAATAACCAACTGTGTGCTTATAGCCCATAGGTTTTAAAACTAATTTGCTTTATTAATAGTTCAAAATGTTCTTTTGGATCCCATGTTTTGTTTGTTTACCAAACAAAAAAATTGCCAACTTGTGTGATTTCTAGGGATTATTCTAACAACTGCCTAGTAGTGATACTGTGATCTCCAAGTAATATTCCTTACTAATTTGTAGATTACTTCTCAGCTAAAAACTCAGAGATGACTATCTTTGTAATTCTCTTGTTGCAGTTTCTCTCTCAGCAGCAAATTCTAACCAATTCTTTCTACCAAACTATTTTTTTTCCTCTTCAACTAAAACATTGAGCTCCTGTAAAACTTCTTGTAAATATAGTGCAGCACACAGCTTATCTCTAGGCAGCATACCAGTAAAATCATAAGACTCACACTGCTTGTTTCCCTTCTCTAAGTCATCACCATCCTGTGCTGTTTGCTGTCTAATATCTAAAAATTTTATTGTTTGTCTTTTTTTGTAATTATTTAAGGCAAAAGATGTGTGTAATATCTAGTCTCTACGGAACAAAAAGTTCTAATATAGGAATGTAAGTGTATTTTTAAAAAGAATAATTTATTTGCTTATAAAATTAAAAAATATTCATTTGTAAAATAGAAATAGACGCTATTTACCCTTTAAGACTTTTTCCATTTTATGTACAATATGGAGAGACCAAACAAAGGGTCAAACACTAAGCACAGATCTGAGGCATCCAAGGGTGAGAAAGGACAGAAGGGATTAAAATTAGGATGTAGGGAAGGGCACAGGCATTTATGGTGATGGATTGTGGTTACTTTCATGGTTAGAGAGCTGTGATGACCACACCTGAGGGCAGAAATTATAAAATGTAAAAAATTAGCAAAAATGTAAGAATAAGGTACTTCATCAAAAAATAAAATAAAATAAAATCAGGAACTTAAATATCTATGAAAGACTTAGTTTTTATAGTCACCTTTAAACCCTACACTACTGATTTTCACTAAGACCTTGTGATACTCCTTAGCACTGTTTCCTACATCTTCTCAATTCTGTCTTCTCAAATCAAATATCTCTAGATATAGATATAATTAACTCCTACTATCTGATCTCTCTAGCTCCACTTTTAAATTCTTCTTCAGATCACTCACTGATATCAAAAAAATTGTTATAATTTTACCACACTATTATCCTGCTCAAAACTGAAAAATATCTTTATAAAGCTTACATAAGAACAAAATGTTAAAAAATCGAACTATCTTACAAACTATGATGTTTGTTTTACCACAAAACAAATGGTATTTATTAATATAGTTATAATTTGCCTAGATTTTAAATTCCTATAAAATTTGCTTCTAAGTTGTTCTCACTGATAATATGAATCAGTGGATTAAACTGCTTTCTATTTTCTTAGGTAGAAAATGATTAGTTCTGTGTTCTAAAATTTGGCAGGATTTGAATACTACTTTAAGAAATAACTATACTCATTTTCTGTTCTAACGTTACTGAAAGTTCATTTTTTGTCAAAAGCTATATTATACATGACAAATACATGGTGAATAAATAATATATAATGTATGTATAGTGCTTAAACACTTTACATATAGCATGTTGTTAAACTTTAATATGACTAAACCTAATATGACTAAAGAATCTAAGCTCCATTTAACAGTGGAAGAAATAAATACTATATCACAGACATGAAAGATGCACATGATCTCTATTTCCAGAATTGATCACTACATGTAAATGGGGAGTACAGAAAATAAGTGGATGCAATTTTTGTTTATTATGGATCTTAAAATAACAAATCATAATTCAAATAAAAGTGATGTATGAAGTAATGGTAACTACTCACCAGACTCCTACCTCTACAGATGTGTTCACCAGTTTTGAAACTCTATAAAAATGATATCATACAGATGTTAAACAAACAAAAAGGGAATGTAGTGAAGCATAAATGCCAAACTTCTGTGTAACAGTCATATAACTTTATACAGCATTGCAGCTCTAATCTATCAATCCATTTATTAAACTAATTTACCTATATTTGCATAAATACCATTTATTTAAATATTTAAAGTATAACCTAAGATAATTAAACAAAAAACTTTAAATTCACAAAAGGATTAGAAAGGTATAGCATGGCATTCTCAGTTTATGGATGATCAATTAGATAAAAGATTGTAAGTACAGGGTATAAGTAAATAATCTCATTAATAAGATTTGCATAAAAACTATGTATGAACTAAAATCTCCAGAAATTACATGTCCTTTTCAAACAACCTTTAAGAGTAGATTATATTGATCCCAAAATTTCATAGAAGCAAAACCTTGATTTTTTAAAATATAGAACAGAGAACACCATAAATGGAAACTGAGAAAATCATATTGAAAACATTAGTTTTATTCCTTTAAAAAGTTTTCATAGAGGTGCCTGCCTGTAAGCAGCAGCCTAGGAAGACATAGCTGGGGCCAGGGATCACGGTTCGAGTCCCACTCAGGGCAACACAGCGAGACCTAGTTCCAAAAAAATGTAGTTGGGCGTGGTGGTACACGCCTGTAATCCCAGCTACCTGGGAAGCTGAGACTGGGGATTGCTTGAGTCTGTGGTTCCATGGGCAATGTGAGTCTTTCGGTTCCACAGGCAAAAATAGCGAGACCTAGTCTCAAAAAAACAAAAACAAAAACAAAAAGTTTTCATAGAGAAATCAAAAGTCTTCAGTGTTTTTATCAAATAGTGAGACGAAAATAAGCGATTCAATTCAAGAGATTAGGGGAAAGGGAAATGAAAAGTAAGAAAAACAGACATGAATGACATTAATAATACTCAAAGTTGAAGTTTTTAATCTTTTAAAAGGAAAAGGGCAGGATTGGAAATCAGAAGAGTATGAGAAAACAGCGAACTGGGTTGACATCAGTGTCTTTCCTCTGACTAAAGAAAATTTTGGATAAAATATTTCTTAAATTAGTTATACAACTTTTAGTTTGATATAAGGACAAGAGACTTGGAAGTTTTGGGCATAGAAATAAAGCAACATAAAGAGTGAAGGTAAAGCTTATATTTGGCCCATATAATATTCAACCAAATTTTTTCATAGAGGTTGAAATACTGAGGCAAGCCAACTGAAGTGTGACAAAGGATTTACAGAGTGGAACATTTTTAGCACTCTTTTCTCAGAAATGGGTAATGAAGGAAGATACTTTTTTTTTAAATATCTGAGCAACAGAATTAATAATAGAGGACAATTAGCAAATGCATATCCTTTGCAACCTCAGATGAGATATTTTTCAAGGTTGATCATGTTCTGTACTGCAAAATGTTCCCACCAATGCCAAGAGGTTGATAATATATTCTCCTTCCAAGCTAGTTGGTACAAAGTGAAAAAGCAATAATGTACTGTTTAAGACATAAATAAATCAATCAAGCCAGAGAAATCAATATCTGGATTTTTAAAAGAACACAATTCTAAGGAAGTCATGATACAAAGAAGAAATTATAATGGGCAGATTTTATTATTAAATATTGAGCCATGTATTACAACTAAACTCATGCAGCAGAACTTACAAATGTAACAATTTTTAGGGGAAAATGCGTAGTCTTAAAATTCATACAGTTACTTGTCAGAAATAATTGCAGGTTTGGTTTCAAACCATTACAATAAAAAGAATATCAGTTTTGTGGATGTTTCCCCATGCAAATAAATTTATGTCAACATTATACTATGGTTTATGAGTTGTAAAACAGTATTAAACATTAAAAAAACTATATATATATATATACTTTAATTTAAAAATATCTTCTTGCTCAATAGCACTAACCATTACCTGACTCTTCAGTGAGTTGTAATCTTTTTGTTGTTGGAGGGTCTTGCCATGATATTCATGGCATTGACTTATCAAGGTGGGGTTGTTAAAGATTGGTGTAGCTGTGACAATGTCTAATATATATGACAATAAAGTTTGCCATGTCAATCTTTTTTTCACAACTATTCTATAGCATGCAATGTTGTTTGATTATATTTTACCCACAGTAGATTTTTTTTCAAAATTGGAATCAATCATCTATATTTTACTAATGCATCCGACAACTAAGTTTATAAAATAGTCTACTTCTGTTGTTATTTCAATAAAGTTTACAACATCTTCACCAGAAATAGAATTCATCTCAAGAAACCACACTCTATGCTTATCCATAGGAAATACCTTTTCCTCTGTTTAAGTTTGATCATGAGTTAGCACCTATTTAGTTACATCTTTAGGCTCCACTTCTAATTCCAGTTCTTTTACTTTTTGTACCACATCTGTAGTTACTTCTTACACTGAAATCTTGAACTCTTTAAAATCATGCATGAGGGTTGGAATCAACTTCATCCAAACTCCTTTTCATGTTGATATTTTGATCTCCTCCCATGAATCAAAAATGTTCTTAATGACATCTGGAGGGGTGGATCCTTTCCAGAAAGTTTCAAATGACTTTCCCTGTCCATCAGAGGAATCAATATCTGTGGAGGCTCTGACTTCATGAAATGTATTTCTTGAATAATGAAACTTGAAAGTCAAAATTGTCCTTTAATCCATGGGCTACAAAATGGATGTTGTGATAGCAACCACAAAAACAACACTCATCTCCTTGTGCATCTCTGTCAGAGCTCTTGGGTAGTCAGGTGCATTGTCAATGAATAGTAACAGTTAGAAAGTCATCTTTTTTTTTTTTTCCTGAGCATTAGGTATTAAGAGTGACACTTAAATATTCAGTAAATCATGTTGTAAAGAAATATGATGCTATCATCACCTCTTAGATCTTTTTAGAGTACAGGCAGAGTAGACAGTATAATTTTTAAGAGCTCCAGGATTTTCAGAATGGCAAATGAGCCTCATCTTCAACTTGAAGTCACCAGCTGCATTAGCTCTAATAAGAGAATCAGACTGTCGTTTGAAGATTCAAAGGTGGTCATTGGTTTCTAATCTCTAGTTATGGAAGTTCTGATGACATCTTTTTCCAATATATAGTTGTTTTGTCTATATTGAAAACCTACTTTTATTATAACCATCTTTATCAGTGCCATTAGGTAGATCTTTTAGAAATCTTGATGCAGTTTCACAATATCACTTGTTGTTTCACCTTGTATTTTTATGTTACAAAGAAAATTTTTTTCCTTAAGCTCCATAGACCAATCTATGATAATTTCTAATGTTTCTTTTACAATTTGTTCACTTTCCTTAGCCTACACACAACTGAGGAATGTTAAAACCTTGCAGCAGCTTAGGTTTTGACTTAAGAGGATATTGTGGCTGGTTTGATCTTCTATCCAAACCCCCCAAACATTCACCACATTAGCAATCAGTTTGTTTCATTTTTCTTATCATTTTTGTGTACAGTAAAGTAAAACTCTTAATTTCCTTCAATAACTTTTCCTTTGCACTTATTTGGTGTATAGTTTTTTTGCCTTTTTAGCTAAGTTTAATCATTTCCAATTTTGGATTTATAATGATCTATGTGTGACTTTTCCTTTCATGTGAACATTTAGACTATTTTAAGGTTATGAATCAGTCTAATTTCAATTTTGTTGTAGCTCAAGGAATAAGGAAACCCAAAGAGAGGAAGAGAGGCACGGGACTGACCCATCATTAAGCTATAAGAATACATACATTTTCAATTAAATTTGCTGGTCAAGGTATATGGTGGCCTCAGATCATTACAATAATAACATTATATATGACTGCTCACAAATCACTATATGATATAAAATAATGAGAACGTTTGAAATAATGTGAGAATTACCAAAATATAACCCAGAAATATGAGTGAGCACATGTTGGAAAAATGCTGGTTGACTTACTCACTGGATGCAAGATTTTCACAGACCATCAGTTTTTATAAAGCATAATATCTGCGAAACAAAATAAAATAAAGAGCAATAAAGGAAGGCACCCCTGTAATTTATAAAACAAAATTAAAAAAAATAATGAGTCAATCATCCTCCCAAGAACTTTGCAAAATACAAACAGGGTAAGCACTAAGAACGGAACAAAGAGAATAATAAGCCCAAGGTCAAATTCAATTAATATAAGAAATGAAAATGCAAACCAGAGAACAAAATAATCCAAAACTATATTTGGAAAAAGCTAATGAAATGGAAAAAAATGCCAATTCTTAAATTCTATGTCAAACCTACTAAATTAGAAAATCTAGGTTGTAAGGATACAACAAATCTGTATAGTGATGCATGTTGAATTTTAACAACTGTTTGAAGATATCAACATAACATCATACAGACTTATTTAGAAAGTAAAAGAAATTCCCCACTATTGATTTCATTTTTTAAGTTCACTGTAGACTTTACTCCAGAATCAAACATAAATACTATCAGAAAGAAAAGTTACAGACTGATTTACATGTGCTATAAATATTCTAAACAAAACAACTACAAATACACTTCATCAAAGCTCATGTGTTTGTCTGCCTATGTCATAATTAATTTGAGAATCAAAAGATATTTTTGCAAGGGGAAATCTGTTACTACATTTGCTATATAAACAAATTAAAGGATAAAAAACATTTGATAACCTTTATAGATAGATATACGCTTCATAAATTTAAAGAAATGCATAATAAATAATAATTATCATTATTACAGATACTCTTAGGAAACTAGAAATAGAGAAGTTTAGCCTGATTAAAACTATCTACTAAAATCCTTCACTGACAATGTTTTTGATGATACTATATGATATTCTTTAAATTCAGAGCAAGGCAAAAATACCTGCTTTACCACTTCCATTCTGCATTGTATTGGAGGTCCAAAGCTAAGCCATAAAAAAATAAATAAGCTGAGCATGGTGACTCATGTGCCTGTAAGCTTCAGCCTATGAAGCGGCCGGGGTTAGGGGGTGCGGTTTGAGTCCCACCTGGGGCCCCTAGCGAGACCTAGTTCCAAAAAAATAGCTGGGCGTGGTGGTGCGTGCCTGTAATCCCAGCTACCTGGGAAGCTGAGGCTGGGGATTGCTTGAGTCTCTGGTACCCCAAGCAACGAGAGCCTGCGGTTCCACAGGAAAAATAGCGAGACCTAGTCTCAATAAATGAATGAATGAATGAATGAATGAATAGAAAGTTATAAGTTAGTGAAAAAAAAACCACAAACTCATTCCTTTTAGATTATATAATCAAAAGGAAATAAAAATCTCTTTATAGACATATTAATGCAATTTAATAAGAATGTTTTATAAGAAGTTCACTGATTAAAATTAATAGGGTTCTTCTGCACAACAAAAGATCTCATTCACATAAACTTAAAATTTTTAACTTAAGAATAAGTCTAATAAGCAAGATATATGATCATAATTATTTAGTGATATAAATACTAAATATTATAAATAGAGAGTATAGAATGTTGTGAAAAGGATGAATCAATATTTTGAGAGTGGCATTTCTTCCCAAATTAAAGTTTTCATATTTATCAAGCAAAAATAAACAATATTTAGTTAAACTTGAATTTCATTATGGATTATTTTAGTTACCACATGGTCCATACTTATGTTAAACAACTATTACACAGGAAACATACATACAGATGTACATACATAAGTGTTTTGTTGGGTATATACAATAGTTGCCTCTTATATAGATATGCTTTGTTCTTTATTTAAGTTTCAATTATAACAGGACATCCTACATTGTGTTCGCTATCCAATTCCAAGTTAATCTATTGGTCCATACAACTCATACAACCCCATTAGAACTTTTTGTGGGATTTAAAAAGAATCTTCAAAAATCATGTGCATTAAAATACTTTTCCAAGAATAATGGATAGAATTTTACCTTGGATTGTATGATTAAAGATATTTTAAAACTCAAAACAAGGGACTATATTTCCCAAAGATAAATTCAACTTACATTCTAGAAGTTAACAAACCTGAGCCTGACTCTACCTGTACTGACCTGTTCTTTCCAATTCGGTGGCAATGAGAAGGGGCAGGCGAAACTCTACATCATTGGTATACTTTCATTCATTTATTTCTCTTTCTATTAAGAAATCAATGAGTGTTTTTGATTCAATACCATGCTACAGGAAAGTGCTATAATTTTATAATGTGTCATTAGCAGTCAGTAACCAGATTTCAGACCTGATGTGCTTTTTGCATCATCTTGCAGGTAAATCCTGCTTCTCAAGAAAAAAAGTAGACTAGATAGGTGGAAGGTATGGATGAGATGGTAAGATTGATTTCAGGATTTTATTGGTAGATTGGTGGAACTAAGTAACAGAAAAGATCATACTTAGATAAACACGCAATTTTTGTAAGAGTATGTATCATTTAGTGTATTTTAGATTCCAGATATGAGATAACACAGTCTAATAGAGAAATATATTGAAGAATTGAAAAATATATAGGACATCTTCATACAACCTCAGAGTCAGTTTTGGAAAAGTCAAGAGCCAAAATATTTATGGGGAAAATGGAAACAAATGGATAGTCATAGTCATATGGGATTGATCAACTTCAACTGCTTTTTTTCTGCCTTTTTCTGCATTCCACATGAGATTCAAATTCCAAAGAGAGAGGAGCATCTGATTGGTACAGCTTGAGTCACATGTTAATCCCTTGGTCAGGTGAAATGGGGACATCTTGATTGATAGTTCCCTGGCTGTATTCAACAGTGAAGGAGTAGTTTTCCCAATGTAAGTTCACGGCACCATTTCAAAAGAAAGGGAAATGAATTTTTGGCAGGCAAGAACAACAGATGTCCACTGCACGACTGAGTAACACCGGTCTTGGGAAATGTACCAGTGTGGAACATTGTTATGATTGCCAGTTGACATTGGTGCAAGGCTGTGATTTTCTTTTTGTAAAAGGATTCTTTCAAGATTAATTGTTCTGGGAAGTGGTTAATAATAATAATAATAATAATAATAATAATAATAATAATAGGAAATGAGGTGGGCCTCTGTCTAGGAAAGGAAAAGTCTTTCTTTACTCTCAGGGGTTAGAGCATTAGGTTGACAAACAGTTATTCTATAACTTCTTGCTTTTGGTGGCTACAGGGATTCTCTGCTGTGTGAGATGCAACAGCAACAGCAATAAAAAAAGCTATGCTACTTTCTGAAGATTCTAGTATTCTTGTCTATGATGGTGAAATCCTCCCATCTTAAGGATGGTGGCTCGAAGTGAGTGGTGCATGATTGGTGGCAAAAACAAAACAAGACAAAACAAAGTAAAACAAAAAGCAAGCAAGCAAGGAAGCAAAGCAAAACAAACAAACACAATAAAAGAACTCTCCTCTCTATTCACCAACAAAACAAAATAACCAGTCATTTACACTGTAAAACAGTTTTCTTTACCCAAAGTCAGGACAAGATTTCCTTGTAGTTGACCAGTAGAGGGTCTTTGGCCAGCAACTTTACACTCAAGAAAATCAGTAGCTACAACTACAGAGCATCAGGGCAAGCTCAGAATACTGAAGTGAAAGAAACTGCTTATTCCAGAACAAGCACAGGTACTTCATACATTTAATGACAAATTCATGAACTAGTCTTACATGAGGCAACATAAGACAAAAAGGAAAGCAGAAGCATTTGCTACTATTTCAAACAGTTTTCATTCTCCGTATATTCTTTTTTGTTTTAATTTTATTTTTTTTTTAAGACTAGGTCTTGCTATTTTTGCCCATGGAACCACAAGCTCATGTTGCCCGGGGTACCACAGACTCAAGCAATCCCCAGCCTCAGCTTCCCAGGTAGCTGGGATTACAGTCACGCGCCACCACGCCCAGCTATTTTTTGGGACTAGGTCTCCCTGTGTTGCCCCAAGCGGGACTCGAACTGCGACCCCTAGCCCCAGCCGCTTCATAGGCTGAAGCTTAAAGGCACGCGCCACTGTGACCAGCTTAAGGTGTTTTTGATGTAGTGAAGCTTGTCATTTTTATGTGATCATCCCCCCTTTTTCTATGTTTTCTGTAGTTTCTTCCTTTTTTTTCAGGCTTGGAGTGTGCTTCCCTGCAAAAGACCAGCATTATTGTGTTTATAATTCATTTTAGAGAACTCTGGTAGAAAGTATGTTGTTATGTATATGCTGCTTGATGTAAGCACCACACGGTGTGTGATCATTTGCCCTAGTTAGGATATCCTGTTCACAGGATGATTAAGCAGAAAACTGTCCTTTAAACAAATGCTTCAGCTTGTTTATCTGAGATCACCATCAGCATTTTGGTTAATCTATGTATGAATAGTGGGAAAGGATTTTTGCTTATGAGATGAACATTGATGAAATTAGTGGCATTTGAGGTATGACTATTGGGTAAACATCTTAAAGACACATTCTACCCTCACTTGAACCATATACAAGATTCTACAGAACCCTGAATCTTGTCGGTTTACTAAAGGCACCAAGAGTGCTCCTTAAGTGAGACATTTCATCTGCTTCCTAATAAAAGTCTGACAAATAACTGATTCATGGGAGAATCTGGTATGAGAATTTCTTTAATTAGATAGTGAGGTTGCGGGGAAGTAGTTAATCCTCTATCTTAGAGACTGCAATAATTAAAAATAATCTAAGAGTTGGACAAGATCAAAATTTCCCAGGCCAATTCACAAGACCCCAATATCCCCTTGCATTTTCATCTAAGTTATTTCCTAGTTTGATCTTTCATATCTAATGTGATCCACCTGGAGTTTTTAAACTTGAATGACGATAGGAGTGAAGTGATCCATAAAAATGTGCGAGGGAAACTGGCAGAACACAGGAGGAAGGAAGAGCTGTGCCAATTGCTGTGCGGCAGGGGCCTGCTCCTCTCATGTTCTGCCAATTGCTGCCATCTGCGCACGGGACTCTATCTAGTACCACAATATCTTCTGATTTACTTTTTCCTCCTAGTTTTTTTTTTTTTTTTTTTGTATTTGTATTTAAACACCATGACCAAACAGTATCTATTTTTGAACAAATCATGGTGCAAGGATGACAGTTTGCAATGTATCCTTTAATATATAGGAGAGGAATATAATATACATTTTTCTCCAAGTAGACAAGGTTTCCCCAAAACTGTTGAAAACAGTTTTGATCTTATCCTTCCTTCTTTAAGCACTGTATCTGTATGCTAGCAATTGTCTATTATTTTCTGTTTATTTGGTTAAATTGTTTATCTCCACCAACATCTTTTCAAATTTTTGATCTGAAAGTTCAATTTCAAATTTCTTCACTAAAAAAGTAATCACAATAAAATATTCAATAAAATAAAATTTTAAATATTTTAATAAAAAGATCTATTTCTGTAATTTTTTGTAACTAAATGTCACGTTTCTCCCAGTTCTAAGAATTTTGCAACTTATTCTTTTTGTTTCCTATACATATATTTGATGTGTTTATATCACATATATCATCTGACCAGCATCTTCTGAGTTATGAAACATTTTCTATAACACAGAACTTTTTTTTATTTATTAAAACCCTGAAAGGGTTCAATGGTAAAACTGCCACAGCTTAGAGGGAACTATCATTACAATTAATTCCATTATTTATTACTTGATATATATTTTGTGATTCCAGCCATTTTTATTTTCCTAAAAAGACATGATTTTTACTGATACCAGTGATTTGTCTCTGTTCTACTAACATTGGACAGTGAAAGCATAGAAGGCCCCTAATTTCAAGGAACTCAACTTCTTAAAAGCAATGACATAATAAATGAAGAAATAAATTTTAATAATTTTAACGAAAAATGCTCAGATGAAATTAAAAGTTCAATATGACAGAGCATGACAGGTGAAGGGATGTATGCGGAATTATGGGGAATTCAGAGGAAAACCCCTCTGAAGAAGCCACATTTTAAGCTGAGACACCTTGACAAAAAGAACCAGCCAAAAATTCAGGGAAAGAGATTTGCCTTAGTGCATCAGGGTGGCTATAATAAAAAAACAAAGAAAAAACAAAAACAAACAAAAAACAAAAACAAACAAAAAAACCCCATAGACCAAATAGTTTACATATCAGAAATTTGTCACTCACCATGAGTCCTTGTCATAATAGCAGATTGTTAACTTCCTTGCATGAAGAAAGGAGGGAAGGCACTCATGTGCAAATAGATGGTAGAAGGTAATTTTTTTCCTTGTTTCTGGCTTTGATAGTCTCAGGGGTAGGTACCTCTTGAGGGCCATGAGTTCTGGATTATTGCAACCTCAGTGAACTGGTGGGCTCCTGGTTTCAAATACTAGCAGTTCAAACAGGAGTGCTCCAACAGCCTTGGGGAACTTGTGAGTAGGTTCCTGTGAACACCAGTAAAATTCCTCCAGTGTTAAGAGAGCTAGTGACTGTTTATAGTTACTGATTTCAAGGGCATGCTCATCTTTTTTTTTTTGTTGTTTGTTTTCTTTGCTACTCCAGTTTTTAATATGTTTGCAAACAATTCACTGCATTACATTTCCCTTGCTTGAAATACTTTGTTTTCCAAACAGGACTCTGACTGATAGAGTGCTAATGAAAACTATTTCAAGTTTCCCAGTTATAATTGGTCTAAGCCAATAATTGATATCCATATGATCCCACAGATAAATGAAAGTCTTGGTATGCATGATTACAAAATCATTTAACAATGATTTCCTAAATCCTAACCACTTTGAGGAGAATGTAGCATTGCAAAATACACTGGTGCCTTTACAACTCTAAGCCATTTCTTTTATGTGATAGGGGGACACGATTGCAGTGTCAGCTTTATTAAAATAATAATCTAGTTTTAAAATACACTAGAATACACTAGTTTGCAAAAAAAAAAGGAGAAAATAGAGCTTATTTCCTTGTATTTCAACACCATTGTTCAATGAGATTGAATTATTTATAAAATGAGCATAGACTTCGGAGATCATGAAATAGTGAATACTATCAGTATGAGGTTTCCAAAAATTAAGACATAGTGCATGGATATATACAACCCAGGTTTAGAAAAACATACGTGACTTTACAGTTAACCTATAAAATTTGACTCATTACTCTTTTGTTTTAGGTTATTTCCCAGGCATACAGTTGTTAAGAGTCAGTGGTCATTTCTGGGGCTAGAGTAGGAACATTGAGAACTAACTAGTCAAGAAGAGGGCATTGATTAACACATTAGATAAAGAAAAACATAAGGAAAGCTGACTATAATATTATTTTAAAAGTAATCCTACTAGAAAAATATATATAATTTGGTTGCTATAAGTAGGACAACATGGAATGCTAGGACAGAGACCAAGTTATAACAACAAACTAACAGCTATTAGAGCAAAATGGAAAAACTGAAATGGAAAAGTTTACTTTCCAAAATTTCCCCTTTGGCTTTCTTTCTATTCATCTGCTAGCTATAATGACGGGTGCATTCCTGAATCTGGTTTGTTCTGTTTCCAGACATATGAGAAAATTGTGTCCATGGCTATCAGATGATTGCTGGCACATAGGAAAAAAAAATCTAACTTAGGGTTAGTACAAGAAATTGACCCAGACTAGTGTTCTAAAAATTTTTGGTCTTATGGCCCCTTTATACACTTAAAAGTTATAGGAAACTCAAAAAAAAAAAAAACCTATTGTTTGTCTATGTTACTGTCAATATTTGCCAAATTAGAAAGTAAAATGTATGTTAAAATATTAATCAATTCATTTGAAGTTAATAAGCATATTTAGTTGTTAACATAAGCAACTAAATAACAGTTTCTGAAAAATAACCTTCTTTTTCCTAAACAAAAGTGCGAAGAGTGGCATTATTTTAGTTTACAAATGTCTTTAATGCCTGGTTTAATCAAAATAGCAAAATTCTCATATCTGCTTTTATATTCATCTGTTGATACATCATACATTATATAGCCTCTAGAAAACTTAAGGGTGTGTGTGTGTGTGTGTGTGTGTGTGTGTGTATGACAGAGAGAAAGAGCGCGTGTGTGGGAGAGAGCACAAGGAACCAGTATCTTAGTATAATTATCAAAAAAATTTTCACCTCTCAGATCCTCTAAAAGAGTAAAAGAATCCTGAAGGAATATTTGAAAACCACTATCCAGACTAGTTAAGCAATCATTTTTATCACATTTTTCCATTGTAACAAAATAGTGAGAATATTTTGGATTAAACCAAACAAGCAACATCAAATATTTTAGGGGTTGGAAGAATAGTGTGGAGAATATAGGATAAAAGTTGATGACTAAAGATGATGTGTAGTTTAATGAAAGCATTACAGTAGCTTGTAGGAAACAGTGGATTACATACAATAAGCATTTCCTAGCAATCTGTTGCAAATCATTTATCTTTTATTCAAATGAAACAAAATAGAATTCTAGTGACAGCATTATAATAAAACATCATTATAAAGAAACTATGACTGTTAGACTCTGATTTATTTCCTTAAGTAAATCATTTGAAGGTTTGGAGATTTTAGCAAGAACTAGAAAGCAATTGATTTTAAAATAGTTCTGACATGTTGAGAGAGGTTATACAGTCATATTCATAGATAGAATCGCATCTCTATCTTTCAGGTAGGTGGCTGGTGGGGATAAAATACATTCTATTCCTTACATTCAATTCTTTATATACAACTGCTGACTAACTTTCTAGCAAAAAAAAAAAAAAGTTTTAGCAAAAACTTTATGTCTCTATATATTATTTGGTATATATGTTTATGCACATAATCATTCATGAGCCCAACACTATTTACAGAAAATCTCTATGAATATATCAAACAATGCTCTTGTTGGTTGGTATCCAAAATAGAACACAAAGTTCTGAGCTCCAGAGATTTATGTTCCAGTGTGAAGAGTCACACAATGAAAAGAATAACCATCCTTTGTAGTGTGATAAGGACAAGGGAAAAAATAAAGGGGAGTACAAAATATTGGGAGTAGGGTAGGGGTATGTCATGATTTAAAATAGGGTGTTTAAATAGATCACTGACTGAAAAGATGGTATTTGACCACAGACAGGGGGAAACTATTATGGGAGTATTCTAAGAAGAAGAAACGGCAACCACAAAGACTGAGGTTGAAAGCTTGTGTAGCTTCTTCAGAAACACAAAGCTAAGTGAGCCCGTTTGTGAAGGTAGAGTGGAATCTTAAATTCACAGTAAGGGTTTTGGTTTTAGCTTTACTTTGGGAAGTGATGGAAAACTTTAAGTGGAGGTGTGGTATGATGAATCCCTTTTAAGTATGTTTATTTTGATCTCTGTGTTGAGAAGACTAAAAGGAAAGCAAGAACAGAAAAAAGATTAAGCCCGGTCTGGACCACTGCAACAATCCAAATTAGAGTGGTAAGTAGTCAGATTCTGAACGTATTTTGAAAAGTT